>JAVKPL010009198.1:0-36135 GCA_032173675.1 Gastrolobium villosum
TTAATTGCTAGTATTTGGCGGGTTTTATAAGCATTGCTTCAACTTAGCAAATGCATGTTGGCATTCCGAGTTCCATTCCTCTGTCGCTTCCTTTTTCAGTAGTTTGAAGAAAGGGAGGGCCTTTTCCGCCGATTCCCACAGACGGCGCCAATGTTCTGTCCTGAGGACAGAGATGTTCAACCTTTATCAGGTTGATTGGTCGCTTTGGATCGTATAGCTTTGACTAGGGGTATCTTTTTCGAAGAATATATCCCTATGCCTAAGCTGATCACTGCAAAGAATATGATTGTGGTGATAGTGTGATGAAAGTAATGAATCATCTGTGTTGTATTGTCGAGGAGCCCTCTTATTTATAGGGGCTGCCTCTGATTTGAATGGTGTAACTGAGCTGTAATGGCGCGGGGCCATTATAGCCTTGTCGGCCGTTACTGGAGGTAACGTCCCAAACGTTACGTCTCCATAATCACGGTCTGTTTCAGGTATTTATTGGGAATATTCGATGGGGTATTCCGGGTTGACGAGTTGGGCCCGTTAGTGCGGGCCTTCTTACCGGGTTGATGAGTGAGCCGGCTCACGTGGGTCTTAGTCCGGGTTCATGACACCGATCCATAACAGAACCAAACATTGTCCTAAGAATATGAAAACACACAAATATAATAATTATGTGTATAATAAGCATCGTCCTTCGTCTCCTCTTTCATTTTCTCTATTCCTTAAATTTTCAATATATTTCGTTAGAGAACAACGCCATTGTTTGCAACAACCATAAGCACGAAGGAAAATTCTTACATTTGGAAATTAAGTTTTTGACTATTCTTTGTCTTTCCAATAACCCAAAACGCAATAGTTTAATAGACCTTCATATTTCATAATTATAGACATGTTATTCAATTGGTTTCATGATTGTTATTTTCAAGGGTTAAGTGTGTATCCTTTTAAAGGACACAAATTGTGTCTTTTTAGTTTTTAACATTATGTCTTACGGATAGGACATAGTTATAACATAAAAAACTATTTTCATGAAAAGTTATTTGTTCTCTCTTTGCACGTCAGCTCAAGTGACTGAGGAAAGTTAAAAAAACAATTTTTTATATTATAATTATGTCTTACTAGTAAGATATAGACATATAGTATTTAAACCCAAAAGGACACAAGGTTGTGTCCTTTAAAAGGACAAATCTTTTCCCTACTTTTAAGGGGTTTATTTGGTTTAGTTAAGCCCAAGTTTTGAAATAGATCAACCAATTATTTTTATGATTAAATTTAGAAGTCTTTCTTTTTTAAAATAATAGGAATAAGAATAAATAACATAACTAATTAGAATAAAAACGAAAAAAAATATACAAGATAAAAAATAAAAGAAGGTGAAACACAAAGATAACATACTGTACACGTTCTTTATCATTTGTTTGCATTTAGATAATTTGTTGTTACTTTGTATTGAACATTTGATTTTCTATTTAGGTGGTGTCAAATTATAATTTGAATCTTAATTAATTATAATTAATTATGCAATATATATAATAAGTAAAAAAAAAAAAAAGCAGGTGCCAACCTGCTGGCGTATGTATGGCTCCGCCGTTGGATATAAATGACATCATTAGAGTTTAAATGAATAAAAAATAAAATGAAATAAGTTATAATTAAATTATAAAAATATATAAATAAACTGACATTTATATAAGTGTGTGTAAATAAATTATTTTATATATTATCAAATGGCCTTCATAAATCAACTTAATTTGAGTTTATCCAAAGCAGAATATTATGAGGGCGGCCGTTGATCGGAGGAGGGAAGAAAGAGTGAGGAAAAAATAAAGAAGAATAAGAAGAAGAGGATAGTGATTGAAGGTTTGTGTGATTTCTGATAAAAACCGCAAGTGTATATATCATTTCTCTTTTTTAAGTTCATGAATCGACTTTTGACATGGCATAATATATTTGAGTTAAACTAGGATACATCGCAAACGTCACATTGGAGAAATTTGTAAAAGACAAAATTTATTATAAAATTCGTTTAAAACTAAAACTATTACGTAAAAAAGAACATTAAATGGTTGAAAACTATTTACACACGGGAGTTTGTTTGTTTGTTTGTTTTTTTTTTTTTTTCCTATTATGCCTTTTACGAGCCTTATGAGTGCCCGTTGACAGTGAATTTGCATGACTCTTAATTAGAAATATGCGGTAAAGAATTAATTTAACGTAAAAGTTTAAATTATTAATTGTAGGCTTATCAATGATTTATATATTTCTATAATATACTCACTCACATGGGAGTTCATTTGATATGAGTGATGGATAATGCACAGACCCACTTATTTATACTAAGAAATTTCACAAAAGAAAGTGAAAGGAAGATCGAACCCATGATAATAAGGCTTTGATATTATATAAAAAATTAATTTAATCCAAAGACTTAAGCTGTTCATTAAATGTCTATCAATAATTTATGGAAAAAGTGTTTGTCTTTTTAAATGACATAACTTATATCCTTTCACTCTCACACAAAGAGGTGAGACCCACAACTTTTTATTTTTTTGCACCTTTTTCTTCTCCTTTATCTATCTCTTTCTCTCACTTAAAATTACACAATTTTATATTCTTTAAAATGATACACATTTCTCTCATAATTTATATACACGCTGAAGTGAGTGAGAGTAATTAAGTATGAGAAAAATAATGTGTTCTTATATGCTTGGGTGTCCTGGTCATCCGACTCATCCCAGCAGTCCAAAACACTTTATTTAACATTTTCCTATTGAAATAACGAGTAAGGATATTCTTATTATTAAAATTTTCTACTATTAATTTATTATCTATCTGATTACCATTGAATCAATAAGAAGAGAATGCTAATTTTTTTTATTAAAAAGAGTAAATGTTGATCTAAGATTAAATAGATAGTGAGTTGATAATAAAAGATTTTAGTAGTAAGAATATTCCTCCTCCGAAATAATTACAAAGATTCTTGTAAACTGGTTTATAGAGGAAGTTGCTTTACTCAATGCATATTTGACCCATTTCTTTTCAAACTCTGTTAAAGAAATGGAAATCAACAGTAGTCATCAACAGACACAGTGAAAGTGACAGAGCTCCAAAAAAACAAAATGCCTTAAGGAGCAGACCGGAGTCCAGAGAGAGAGGAAGATGTTAGGGGAAGATTCGACTCAAGTGCTGTTTTGTATCTTTTGAAGATTCTCCCGTGCGCGCAAAATACATAGTTTAGCTGTAGCTCTGTACTTATGTGACCCAAAAGGTTGAAAGCTCGTGGAAACGCAATTAACACCACAACACTGACAACAGGCTTCGGTCAGGGTTATGTCTGAACGGTTCGTGCAGACCGGGTCAGGTTCACTGGTTCAGTGTTCCTCTTCGGTCTTCCTATAAAAATATTGTAGATTTCTTGAAAGTTTTGTGGGATGAAAAAAATATGGTTTTTTTTTTTTTTTTTCCAGATTACAAACTCTTTCGTTTTTTTATTTTGATTTTGATCGAAAAGAGCAAAAGGTCTGATAGATCAATGGAAATGCTTCTTTTCTTTGAATTTTAGAATGATGTTGGTCTCATTTGAGGGGGGGCAGCATGTCCGTTAAAGTGAGGAGGTTCGTTTCAGGAACCAACCCGCACATTGTGCTTTGGGAGTGGAAACCTCAGTGGAATTGCTTCAATCTATTTCTGGTGAAAGTGACTTCAAATTTTTCTGTTTAATTATTTATTTATTAGTTACCGGGCATAGATATAAAATAAGGATTTTATAAGAATTATGTTATAAAAAAAGTTATTGTGTTATGTTAAAGAGATTCGTTTTGCGTGATGTAATTTTTTTTTATTGCGAGTCCCACAAAATATTATGTGTATGTGGAAAATGTTTTATTATCATATTAAATGATAGATGATAAACTCATAAAATAAAATAATAAAACCAATTTTAAAAGGGATAAGGAATCCCGGTGTTGGCAGCAGGGTAGTTTTTTTATTCATGCTGAATTGCAGTACAATCCTAGTTTCACTTCGTAATGATGGTGAAAAATATGTAGACGCAGACGAGGTATCTATGTTCAATTTATATATTGAACTAATTTATTGAATGAATTTAAATATATAAAAGTTTAATTAACAGTAGTCTACAGGTGACAAAAACGAGTAGGCGGAAACATCCCGTCCAAATATGGCGGGTGGGTTATCTTTTAGAGTTTTATAAGAGTTATGTTATAGGAAAAGTGATTGTGTAATGTTATAGATATTTATTTTATGTGCCTTAGTTTTTATTTATTTTTATTTATTTTAAAAAGTTTGGGTCACACAAAATATTATATGTGTAGGAAATTTTGTTATGTCATGTTAAAGGATAAAATGAAAACCCTATGTTTTATAACCTGTCTAGCCCACCCTAAGTTGGAGACACAGAATATATATGGGATTTATATCTATCATATAACATGACCACACCAATTTTCCTACACACACAACATTTCGTGTGACCCGCAATTTTTAAAGTAAAAAAAAAAAAAAAAATTCCGGCACACAAAATAATCTCTATAACATAACACTATCACTTTTCCTACCACATAACTCTTATAAAACTTAATATATATGACATTGATGCTTTCAAGCAACTTGGGTAATGCTATCCTTTAAATATCTAAAATTATGAATTCTGCTTTATTTTCGGGGTCCTCTATTGCGTAATGCTAACCTTTAAATATCTAAAATTATGAATTCTGCTTTATTTTCGGCGTCCTCTATCTAACTAAAAATTTGAAAAAAAAAAGTCGCATTTTGATATACATGATTTTAGAGGCCATTATTACTTTAGTAATGATTATCCATTGAATGGTTGGGATTAAAAAAAATTGCGTGGGGTATGTGTACGGGCATCGTGAATTGTTTAATATTGTAATAGAAAATTGCTAAAAGAATTAAGCATGGCCCAAAAATAAAGTATATTGTACACATTGGTAGTGTATGAGTACATACTATACTTAAATGATAAAGTATTATTCAATAGGAAAAAGGAGGGTAATGACCACTAGGGTGTGATACCCATAACAAGTAGGGTGAGTTGGGTTTAGGCTTTCACGGGATGAGAATAGAATAGGGTATCCATCCACCACCCGCTCGTGCGTGTTATCTATCGATGGCTGCTAGGCCATGGCTCAATTATCATCATTAGTGTCATAGTGCCAAAGCAAAACCTGTTAAATTGTAATCAATAATAACATGCGTCATCCATTCGTCAGGATATTCAGTCAATGGACTCGGCAGGATATTCAGTCAATGGACTTCCGGTTCAATAAGGGGATCACTTATTTAATCACATGAATTAAATATATATAATAAAATCTAATAAATATAAAAGGAAGGATATTCTTACTATCAAAAATTTTTACTACCAATTCACTACCTATCTAATCATCATTAAATCAATATTTTCTCTTTTTTCAAAAACTTTTTAGCATTCTCTCTCTTTGATTTAATGGTGATTAAATATGTAGTAAGTTAGTAGTAGAAAAATTTGGTAGTAACAATATCCTCCCTTTAAATATAAAACTAAAAATATTTTAGCCAATAATTAGAATCAGTTTAGTGATAAGCTATGATGCATGGATATCGACATGGAATACGACACGACACGTTAATTCTAAAGAATTTCATATTTCGACACGTTTTGATATTAAATAAAATTTCTAATATATATAATATAATTTATATTTAATACATATAAGAATCCATAATAAGTCGTATAATCAATCAAATATCTAAATTTCATAACATAAATATAAATAAAAATAATTTTTCGTATTTTGTTAATTTTTCATGTCAAATTTTATAACAGAAAAAAATTAATTTATAAATTATTTGTTTATATTTAGTTAATAAAATAAAATTAAAATTTTAAAAAAAAAACGTGTCCGGGGATTGAGTACGTGTCAGAAAAAATTAACTGTGTATAGAAAAAACGTGTCAGAGAATTAACCGCATGTCCCAAAATATTAACCGGATGCGTGTCGTAATTTTTTTTTTTCAAAATACGTGTCCGTGCTGGTTAGGTGATAAGTGTTATTAAGTTATAATTCACATGGCCTGGGTTCGAATTTCATTACTAAAACTTAATAAAATTAATTTCATACCAGGTCAAATATATTATCGATCCAATACCTAAATCGTACCAATTAAAAGTTGGTTTATGAGTCTCACTTTGGACTCTCTCCGATCTCCCACACACTCTCTCTCCTAGCTCTAGCATCAGTAGGCTCAATTGCTCTTTTTCTTCAATTTTAACCCAAAGTGCGATGGGGAGGATTAGCAGAGAATGAGAATGTGGGAGACAACCAAAAAACATTTGAAGGGTACCAACAGTTGATGTAACGTCTTTTTGGGGTGTTGTGGGCCATACCTATATTTCTTCTATTCCATACTTTTTTTCCAATCCCTCACACTCTTTACTATATTTATATCCCCGTACTCGCATCTTTCTCTTCACCACTTCCTACCCTTCTCTTTGACCAACTAAGACTCGCTAGGTCTCAATTATTTGGTCTAGTTGTTTTAATCACTTCTCCAATGGCTGATTCAGGCTCAGCCTCTTCCAAGAGAATGTGGTGCTCCATCCCCGAAAAACTTCAGCTTCATGGAGCCATGTTGGCCCTGCAGTTTGGCTATGCTGGGTTCCATGTGGTCTCAAGAGCTGCACTTAACATGGGTGTTAGCAAACTTGTTTTCCCAGTCTATCGGAACATCATTGCTTTGCTTTTGCTTCTTCCCTTTGCCTACTTCTTAGAAAAGTTAGTACTCCTCTCACAAATTATTATGTGTATATATTATTACATATATATAATATAATATAAATATGAGAAATGTGTGAGATAATTTGTCTCATGCAACACACAAGTGAATGAGATCCATTTTTTTTCTTTTTCTCTCTCCTTCTTAATGGGTCTCATTCACTTTTTTGTGTATTGTATGAGACAATTTGTCTAATGCAACGTGAAAAAAATTAAACCATGTAAATACAGGGGAACAAACAAATAAATTTATAATAATATTATAAGTTTTTCAATTTATAGTCCCTAATTATTTGTCTATATATCTATCTGTCTCACCTACGACTTGTTTTCCTTTGTTTCTTTTCCTTATTCAGGAAGGAAAGGCCAGCGATTACTTTAAACTTCCTCTGCCAGTTCTTTTTTCTGGCACTTATCGGGTATGTCTAATTAATTAAACCATACAAAATTAATTAGAAAGTTCAATAAAAAAAGAAAATAAAAACTTAAATTAAGGCCTTATAATTTCTTGTTTTTCTTTTCCAAAATAATATAATTTAGAATGTTCCTGTGGTAATAATAATCTTTCATTAAACAGGATTACAGCAAACCAAGGTTTCTACTTGCTTGGCTTGGAAAACACAACCCCAACCTTCGCATCAGCAATACAAAACTCTGTCCCAGCCATTACATTTCTCATGGCAGTCATACTCAGGCAAGCCCTTAATTAATTAATCAATTTATTATTATGTATATGTCTTACCCCTATATATGTGACACATAAATATTAATGACATCAATTGCATATATATATGCAATTCCAGAATAGAGCAAGTGCAACTGAATCGAAAAGATGGGGTGGCTAAGGTGGCAGGAACCGTATTGTGTGTTACAGGAGCAACCGTGATTACACTTTACAAAGGCCCAACAATATACAGCCCAATACCTCCTCTAAATAGCAGCAACACAACACAAGTGTTTGATTTTGGATCACTTTCGCTGGGAGATGCAAAGGGAAAAAACTGGACACTTGGTTGTCTCTACCTCATTGGACATTGCTTATCCTGGTCTGCTTGGCTCGTGTTTCAAGCACCTGTTCTCAAGAAGTACCCTGCTCGCCTCTCTGTTACTTCCTATACATGTTTCTTTGGACTCTTGCAATTTCTGGTTATTGCTATGATCCTTGAAAGAGACTCACAGGCTTGGGTTTTCCACTCTGGTGGCGAAGCTTTCACAATTTTATACGCGGTTAGTAACTAGTATATTGTAGTCTCTATACATCATTGGTTAGATTAAAAATAAAATAAAAAATTCACTCGTTAAACCCAATTAGCGAGTGTGGGGTGAAGACAATCTTTATAAGCAGTCTTAATCTTGTATAATTGCAAAGAGACTATTTTTTATATTCGAACCCGTAACTTTTTAATCATGAAACAACATATATTGTTTGTAATTGAAGTTTGATGTCAAAAGTTTTTTCAAATATTGCATGGGATTGAGTTGTTGTGACATGTTATATATAAGTTGGTAGAGAAATGAACTGTTTTTATTTTAATTTTTAATATGTATTGCAGGGAGTGGTAGCATCCGGAATTGCCTTCGCTGTACAGATATGGTGCATTGACAGAGGAGGCCCTGTGTTCGTTGCTGTGTATCAGCCTGTTCAGACATTTGTTGTTGCCATTATGGCTTCCATTGCTTTAGGAGAAGAGTTCTACTTGGGCGGGTTAGTCCTTAGCTCGCTAATTATCCTTCTAGTTTTCTTGATATTGATGATTTAATATGAGCTAATTAACATAAGAAAAAAATCACTCCCCGTTAAATCTGACTAGGGAGTGTGGGATAGAAATAATCTTTGTACGCAGCCTTACTCTTGCATAATTACAAAGAGGTTGTTTCCTGGATTCGAACTCATGACCTTTCAGTTATGAAAAAATAGCTTTACCACCTCTCGTTCGCCCCCTTAGTATGAGCTAATTAACACGAGAGATAATAATAAAAAAAAAAGCTTAGAGAAATTTTTAGATAAGTATACATTCCAATCAATAATTTGCATAGGTAAATGCATACGTTAAAGTTAAGTGCATTTCTATGTTCTAACTTAATACATATAATATATTACACAATTCAACTGGTATAGGATTATTTCAGTTTAACCAATAATTTTGAGTTCCAAGTATATGAGAACACAGTTATGTTAAATTGTAAGGAGCACTTTGTCGCTCATTTAATTTTACTATATTCAAATTGGACTGGTTGAGTAATTGATGAATTGATGGATAATAAAAAAAATATTAGACAATTCAACTGTTAATTTAAATGTTCAAGATAAATTGTGTTTGCTTAAAAAAATAAAATAATTCTCTGGGTATCATATGTAATTAAAAATGCAGGAGATCTAGATCGAAACACCCACAAGATAATAATTTCAATTTTTTATGCTTGATAACTTTGGCCACATATTTTATATATTCATACCGAGTCGTAATGACCTAAAGCAAACATGATGAAGAGCACTTTTGGTTGTATGAAGATTTACAAAATGACAAAAGTCACTAAACGACAAATGAGCTAGAAGTGAGGTACTGTTTGTTGCCTTTCGGTGAGAACTGTGAACGGCTTCAGCTTTCAATGATTCTACATTCCATAGGGTTAAAAAAAGTTTGAAGAATTATTATATCTATTGAATGGAAGATCGTGTCTCGTGTGTTTCTTTATCTCGTTTGCTTTCTGCTGCTCCCTTTTTATTTTACTTTTTTCTAAAATAATATTCTTTCTAATTTGGTTCTTGCCTTTGTGGGCTGGATGTGAATTTTTTATGTTGTAGGGTCATTGGGGCAGTGGTGATTGTGGTGGGACTGTACTGTGTATTGTGGGGTAAAAATGAAGAGAAGAAACAACTTGTGATTACATCTTCCGCAGAGCATAGCATCATAAGGCCCGCAAGCCACGCCAAAGCATCACTTAATCAACCACTCCTCTCTTCATCAACAGAGAATGTCTGATAAAGGGAATCATAACTTTAAAATCACAGCATTTTCTGGTGAGAAGAAAAAGAAAAGAGACAAATGATGCCAGTTATACATTACTACTACCTTATGTGTCAGGAAGTTTGTGTGTGTGCACGAATCAGTTTTCATCTTTTCCTTTTTTTTTTTATTTAAGTTTTTTTCTTTCAATTCAAATGCTTTCTTAGTAGATCATTTAGAATGAGAGATTTAATGGGAATGATTGTAACGGTGGATGTCACTTAAGGTGGGGCCTGTGGCCTGAAATCCCATATGATTCTATATGTTAATTTATGGTTTGGTTTACGAAATGAAATTATTTAAGATATACAGTCATTATGACTTGACCGGGAAGGGACAGAGAGACCCACATAATTTCTAAGACGTGAACTCGTGTTTCGAAAGTAGGCTATAAGCATGAAGATGTTGATAAGTGATAAATAGTCACCTTCAAACGGAATCATCATTACGGTTGGATTTAATCTATTCAGATATATAAAACCATTAAATAGCCTTCACCCAAGCTTTTGGGTTGAATTGGTTCTTTACATAGTATCAGAGCCTCGTGTCCCGGGTTCAAACCTTACCCACTTTATTTATAGTGGAATTTCTTTCTTCATATAGGTAGGTGGGTCTGTGCATTGTCCACCCTTCAAACCCAGTGGGCTCTCATGTGATATATAAAATCATTAATATATCATCACCCAACAGAAATTTTTGGGTTGAATTGATTCTTTACATAATCAAAATCTCTAATTTCATTATTACTAAGTTTAAATAAAGAGGAGCATGTTGGTAAAATATCAAGCACAAACAACTGGAGCCATTGCGAGTGTCAGAAGTAACCAGAAAGAAAGAAGCTCGAATTGAAGCATATATAATGTGCTGTGTGCATGTGCTTTAGCAATGACCGACCGAGAGTATGTGACCGCATGATTTTCTGAAGGTTTAATTTATTTGCATTCTTGATGTGGAATAATTAAGCTCACTTATATAGATTTGTATCTAATTATATACATATTGTGTCATCTTGTGATGTAGCGAAATTTTAAATATATTTTCGTATTACCTATATCTCTTCAATAAAAACACAACATCTGACATATTTCCTAAAAAGAAAAGAAAAACTAAATTTTTATATTCCCAAAAATATATACTGTGGGAGTGATATTCACTAATCACTTGTGATGTAGGATGTGCAATCGGTTTTGCATTGTCTCCATTATGTCGTTACCACATATAAGAAGACATGTATATAAAATAAGAAAATAAGGACCAATATATAGAGTTGGTTTATGAGATACTGACATGAGGCTACAAGCCAACATGTCAGTTGTTAATTCTTGTGAAGACACGGACTACTTGACAAAATTCTAGGTGAAATTAATTTAAGTATATTCGACTACTAGATCCAAGGTTATAACATTAAAGGCTATATGAATCATTAGAATCTATGATCAGATATCAAGTTAATCTCCTTTTTTGAAAGTTTACTTTTATTAAGATGATCGATAGATGCTTTTCCTTTTCTGATCAAAGCGAAGGGCATCTCTATCTTTTATTTGGTTTGCTCTTTTTCTACACATCTTTTTATCCTTTTGCTTTACTAGCCGTGTCAAAAGAGCCTTAATGGTCATGAGCTGTTGAGGAATGATCTTAAAATCTCTCTCTTTTACACTTAAATTACCAAGGTATGAAGGTAAGCATAATACAATGGAAGCATAGTCGTCTTATTACGGAAGGAAATGTCTACCATGATTATCGACTCCATGAATTATGCGAATAAAGGTCCATTTCACTCAATTTCTTTTTTTATGAGATTTCACTCCCAATTATAGTCTCAAACTTTCAATCAAGCTTTGCTTCTATGACCACCCCTTTCAAAGATGTCAACGTTTATATTTCATATATTTTTTCTCGGTTAAATAATAGATTTGCATAAAAAAGTAAACAATTGGATTAATTAGCCGCCTCTTCAGTTTTTAAAATTAGTAAACATCTACACTAATTTTTTTATTTTTTATTTTTTTGGTGAAAATCTACACTAATTTTAAATATTGGATATATATATATATATATATATATATATATATATATATATATATATATATATAGTGCTTATCGTTTCTCAAGTTATATATATCACTTTATCTCCGGCTAAATAAATCATAACCGTACAAAGATGGATCAATGATGATAAAAGAAGAGAGAGAAAAAGAGAATCATAACTATTCAAAGGTGAATCAATTAATATAAGAAAAAAAATAAATAAAACGATATAGTTTTTAAATGGACGGAGATAAATATATTTTGAGAAATATTTTTATCATATATATATATATATATATATATAGTTTAATACTTTAATAATATTTCTTATATTGTAGGAGATAAAATTATTTCAAACATACACATAAAAGTATGGGACCATTTGGAGCCATGAAGTGAGAGAAAAAGAAAATATAGATCTCATCCACTTTTATGTGTGTGCGTATGAATTTATTTTATCTCCTATAACATAATAAACATTAAATATATATATATAGGTAAAATCATTTCTAAAGTCGCTTTACGTATATGGTTATGATTCCACACATTTAATACTTTCATTCTTTGTATGGTTATGATTACATGCATTTAATGCTTCCAAGTATGCATATGGTAAGTATTTGATTGTTGCACGTACAGCAACCGCAGACATGTAAACCCCTATAGAGAGAGATTTGCGTAAAAAAAAAAAAAGGATTAAATTCTTCAATTTTTGAAATTAGCCTCTCACTCACACACACACACACACAAGTAAGAAATTGGCACACACACAAGTAAAAAACTGGATTAAATTCTTCAATTTTTGAAAAGAAAGAAAATTGCGAAGAAAACCGAGAATATAGAAAGATTATTATTATAAATCTTATATATCTTTCTCCTTGATATTACTCCTATTTACGAGAGTCTTGACTAATATTAAGAGAATTACAAAATTTAAACTATATGAAAAATTCTCTAACTACTATGGCGGCATGATGCTTCTTTAGCTGGTAGGTTGCTTTATGCTTATGTGAGTACATCATAGGCTCTCAATGTATTTGGGATTCGGTTGGGCTTTTGGTTTCATCTTCACCTTTTGGTTTCATTAAATATGACAATAATCTTATTTAACAAAAATAAAAAAAAATATGACAATAATCTCTTTTTTAAAAGAAAAATTCTAACAAATTTCTTTGGCACTGATGGTAAGGAGCCTGAGCCCCTTAACCAGAGGTTTCGAGTTCGAGTCCTGGGAATGAGAAAAAAAAAGATTTGGGAGAGCCGCCCCCGAAAGGGTCCGACCGTGCTCGATAGGGATTAGTCTCTGGTTATGGCAGGAGGATACCTTGAATTTATTAAAAAAAAATAAAGAAGAAAAAACCTGTATTTGTGGAACTTGCTGTTATTTAATTAAATTAAATATTCTCTGAATTTAGACCTGAACTTTACTTTAGAATTTCTAAAATGATTTTAAATTTTAAATTTTAGATTATATATAGTCTTTGGTACACTTCTTTACCTGTATAAAGGGAAATGCATAAATAAAAATTTAAAAGTAATCTCTGAAGTAAAAATCTTTATAAATAATTTCTCAACTATAATGGATAAGAAAACATTCATACGAATATAATAAAAGGGTGATTGTAACATTCATATATAACAAGTATGGTGATTGTAACACCCCGTGTATACCCGATTTATTAACATACTATCATATTAAGCCACACTTAATTTAAAATGCGGAATAACTTTTCTTTAATTCAATTATGACGTCATTATACTTAACCAAGTTGATTACTTAATCATTTTCATAAAAACATCGTCTGTATGTAAATTGCAAAGACACGTCATTATACTTAACCAAGTTGATTACTTAATCATTCTTATAAAAACATCGTCTGTATGTAAATTGCAAAGACAGCTAACTGAAATACCTTAATATAATATAAAGTGAGTATCTAATTCAAAAGACTACAACACGTAACCTGGACAATATCCTGATACATTATTACAACTCGGACTAAAATAGCATAATCAAGTCAATGTGGCATGGATAATCCCCGTGCTCACCAAATAAGGCAGCAAAGTCCAACAGCAGTCTCAACTCAAATATCTTAATAATGACAAAAAAATATAAATAACATCCAATATCCAGTTATGTCAGCATACAACATATATAATCAACTAAGCTCTGGCCTCCTGCCGCCAGAGGCATCAGCCCCCAAGTTACCTGAACCTGAAATAAGCGTCCCCAAACGTGGGGTGAGATCTCTAAATAAGAAATCTCAGTAAGACAAGGGGTCTTCAAGGATCTTCCACCCCAAGCTCACTTACATGTGCAAATATAAGTTCAAAAGCATTTATTCAATATAAGTTCCAAAAAAGTGCAATGCAGCAGATAATCATGTCATGTGTGTCAATACTATTCTACTCATCAGAGAAAAGTGCAGGAATATGTCTATTACCCCCACAGTATCAGCCCTTGCTGTACCCGCCTACAGGACCACCCCTTAGTCTTCTGTCTAGGCGTAAAACCACATACATATTAAAAGACATTGCACTTAACAACTCCATAACATTTCAATAAAAAATACATGAAAACCATATCATGCATATAAACCATCCCCCCATGTGTAAGAAACTGCACTGCTAATTAAGGTGTTTAATTAAATAAATGCGATAATTAGGAAATAATTCCATAATTGACCCGAATAATTATTATGAGGCTCTAATAATTATAGTAAGTGGGTAATAATGCTGAAAATCGCTTTTTGGAAGAAAAGTGCAGATACCGGTTCTGCTAGTCGGTATAAATGCGTATTGTAACAGCCCGTGTTAACCCGGATTGTTAACACACTATCGTATTAAGCCACGCTTAATTAAAATGCGGAATAACTTTTTCTTTAATTCAATTATGACGTCATTGACTTAACCAACTTGATTACTTATTCATTTTCATAAAAATACTGCCTGTATGTAAATTGCAAGACATCTAACTGAATACCTCGTACATAAATATAATGTGAGTATCTAAAGCCACAGGTCTACACAAGTAGCCTGGGTCAAAATCCTGATACTTTAATTACAACTTTAAAATTCAAAGACAATAGTCAAACCATGTGGCATGGACAAACCCCATGCTCACCAAATAAGGCAACAATGCCCAATAACAGTCATATCATAAACTCAACAGAAAACATAAACAACAGTCGGAAAACATAACAGCAGTCAGCATATCATCAAATCAACTCAGCTCTGGCCTCCTGCCACCTGAGCCCTCAACATTACCTGATCCTGAAATAAGCATCCCCAAACGTGGGGTGAGATCTCTAACAAGAAATCTCAGTAAGACAAGGGGTCCTCAAGGAGTCTCCACCCCAAGCTCACTTACATGTGTAATATAAGTTCAAAAACGATATTACAGTATAAGTTCTAAAATCATGCGATGCAGCAATTAATCATGCCATGTGTGCTTTCAAATCTACTGGCCAGAGAAATGTAGGAATACGTCTATGCCTACATGAGTACATGGATACTACCTGCACCTCACCCACAGCTTCTCCATCTTGTATGTACTACATACTCAGGATTGCCGTCTAGGTGGACACCACATGCATCTCATAAAAGCTCATTGCATATAAATAGCTCAACAGCATTTCCAAAATAATAAAGCATGTAACACAGCATGCATAAACCCATCCCTATGGGACATGGTGGAACATCAAAATGGCTAAACCGAGGACACGAAAGCTTACCTTGCAAGCTAGCTATCCAAGCCAAGAGTCCAACCACTCACAAGTCCATAAACAGCAGTATCACAATCTGATATGGACCAATAATACATCAATATTCATGCATCACAAGCATACAACTTAAAGACTACACCTTTCCTTTACGTTTTACGTCTTAAGGCTTCCATCAAAGCCATAAGTCCTTAATCATGTGATTCTGACTTAGTTCCTTAATTACAGAAGTTCAACTTCCTTAATCTTGGGTCCACACACACAATAGCTTACTGTTCATACAGCACAGCTACTGTCTGCGCAAACCCAGGATATCCGGATATCAGAAGGGGTATATCCGGATATGCCATATCCGGATATCACACTGGACATATCCGGATATGCCATATCCGGATACCCAGATCCCATATCCGGATATCAATATCCGGATACCATATCCGGATACTGATATCCGGATATCTGTTCGACAAATATCCGGATATCTCACGACAGAATGCAGTTTCTGCATTTCGTGAATATCCATTCCAAAGATCCAACTTTTAACACATGTACACGTTAAAGCATGCATCTTTAATCCATTTTAGGTTCATATACATTATACCCTCTTGTTTACTCATTAAACATGGCCAAGACATCAACTTTAAGCATCATAAACTCATGATCATGGTGAGATAACTTACCAAAGCTCAAAACAGAGGCAAGGTGTGCTCTTAGAGCTCTCCCAAGACACTTCAAACTCAGCCACACAATGGTGTACGAAAATGCACACCAAGATGAGTCCTTTCTTCTCAAAGGTGGCTTCTTGGATCACTCACAACTCTCACACAACACCAACTCAGCCTCACACCTCAACCAAAACAGCCTTCTCAACTCAGAATGAGACCAACAATGTAATCTCAAGGCTCACTCTCACCCTCACAAGTGTTTAAAGTGATGGAACAAGCATGAAAGGTGATAATCTAGGCCAAAAGAAGAAGAAGAAGAACAAAGGGTGAAGGAGAGCCAATGGAATAGTGTTTTCCACTCTCAGCTGCAGCCTCCACGTATGATATGGTGTTCCTAGGGTTTTGTGCCCTCTTAATGTGTCTATTTATAGACACAAGCCACTAATCGCGCAGTATTAGCCTTAATAGCAAAGTAAAAGATCTTGATCTCAAACTTCGGATTCTAGACCTAGACATTTTTCTAAGATTTGTCATATTTTTATTTTATTCTTCGGAGCACCTTTCCGGTACGCGCTTTTCCATAGCCAGTATCAGTTCTGGCATCAGATTACGTCATTTTGACTTGAAACTTGTTTTACAAGTCCTACATAATATTCTAGTAATTATCATGCATTCGTTATAATTTTCTGGGATACTTTTCCGGTACGCATTTATACCGAGTAGCAGAACCGGTATCTGCGTTTTTCTTCCGAAAAGCGACTTTCAGCATTTTTACTCACTCAATATAATTATCTAAGCCCATTAATAATTATTAGGGTCAATTATGGAATTATTTCCTAATTATCATAGTTAACTTACTAATTACCTTAATTAACAGTGCGGGTTCTTACACGTACCGAAAAAGTATCCCGGAAAATTATAATAAGTGCGTGATAATTACTAGAATAATATGTAGGACTTGTAAAACAAGTTTCAAGTCAAAATAATGAGATCTGATGTCAGAAATGATACTGGCTATGGAAAAGCATGTACCGGAAAGGTGCTCCGAAAAATAAAATAAAATATGATAATTCTTAGAAAAATGAGTAGGTTAAGATTCCAAAATTTGGGATTAAAATCTTTTGCGTAGCTATTAATGCTAATACTACGCGTTTATGACTATGTGGCTATTTATACCTCATTAGTGGGCACAAAACCCTAGAAATCAGTTTTTCCTGCGTGAGAGGAAGGCTGATCAGCTCCCCCATGCGCTGCCCTTGGCTTCTTCACCTCATTTGTGAGCTTTGTGAACCATTTTCTCCCTTTTCTTCATGATTCTTCACACTTCCTCCTTGTAAACACTTGAGTGTAGCATTGTGAGTGTAAGGTGAACTTCCCTTCTGAGTTTGGTGGCTGTGTGAAGCATGTTTGTGGACTGAGTTGATTTGGGTGGGTGTTGTGAGTCTCTTCCTTGAGTGTTGGAGCTTCAAGGAGCCTTTCTTGTGAAGAAAGGTCATAGCTTTGGTGCCATTTTCGTGTTGGGTAAAGTCAGAACTTTGAGGGACCATTTGTGAGCTCCAAGAGCCATTGTTGCTCTGTTTTGAGCTTTGGTAAGCTTTGCCACCTTTGATCTTAAGTTTTATGGTTTAAAGGTTGTGTCTTGTCATGTTTAATAAGCTAAACAAGTAACCAATGGGTATATGAACCTAAAACAGATTAAAAATGCATGCTTTAACGTATTTAAGTGTTAAAAGTTGGACCTTTGGTGGATGTTTTCACGAAATGCAGTAAACTGCATTCTGTCGTGAAATATCCAGATATGTGTTCGAGAAATATCTGGATATTGATATCTGGGTATGGTATCCGGATAAGGGGTTCTGTGATATCCTGATATGCCCCCGACATATATCCGGATATTCTTGATTTTGATGAACAGTGAGGTACTGTTCATACAGAACTGATCTATGGGTTTATGGACCCTAGTTGATGAAGTGGTGCTTCTGTAATAACTTATCTAAGTCAGAACCTAAGGGGTTAAGGGCTTATGGCTTTGTGGAAAGCCTTATGACATAAACCGTAAAAGGAAAACGTAGTCTTTATGCTTATAAGTATGAGCTTTGGTTAATGATATATTTTGGTCCATAACAGATTGTGATACTACTGTGTTTGGGCTTTGAGAGTGGTTGGACCCATGGCTTGGATTGATTGCTTGCGAGGTAAGCTTTCATGTCCTTGGTTTAGCCATGTTGTGGTTCCACCATGTCCCATGGGGATATGGATATATACATGTTGTGTTACATGCTTTTGATGTTTTGGAAATGCTGTTGAGCTATTATATGCAATGTGCCTTTATGATATTCATGTGGGGTCCATCTATACGGTAAGCCTGAGTATGTAGTACATACAATATGGTGAGGCTGTGGGTGAAGTGCAAGCGGTGTTTCTTGTACTCATGTGGGTAATAGACGTATTCCTTCATTTCTCTGGTCAGTAGATAGTGATAAACACACATGGCATGAATATCTGTTGCACTGCATAATTTTGGAACTAATATTGGAAATTATTGCTTTTGAACTTATATTGCACATGTAAGTGAGCTTGGGGTGGAAGATCCTTGAGAACCCCTTGTCTTACTGAGATTTCTTGTTTAGAGATCTCACCCCACGTTTGGGGACGCTTATTTCAGGTTCAGGTAACTTGGGGGCTGATGCCTCTGGTGGCAGGAGGCCAGAGCTTAGCTGATTTTATTCTTGTTGTTTGCTGTCATGATTGGACATTAGTTGCTGTTATGTTTTCTGCCATCTTTATGTTGAGAGACTTTGAGACTGCTGTTGGGCTTTGTAGCCTTATTTGGTGAGCATGGGGTTTGTCCATGCCACATAGACTTGTTTACGTCTTGTTTATTTTAAGGTGTATTAATGTATCAGGATCTTGGTCCGAACTACGTGTTGTAGATCCGTGATTTTAGATACCCACTTTATTTATGTAATGAGGTATTTCAGTTAGTTGTTTTGCAATGTACATACAGACAATATTTTATGAAATTGATTAAGTAATCAACTTGGCTAAGTGTAATGACGTCATAATTGAATTAAAGAAAAAGATATTTCACATTTTAATTAAGCGTAGCTTAATACGATGGCATGTAATTAACCGGGTATACATGGGGTGTTACACCATGGGACATGGTGGAACCAACAATGGCAAAGACGAGGACACGAAAGCTTACCTTGCAAGCTAACTATCCAATGCCAAGAGTCCACACCGCTCAAGGTTCGCCCACAGCAGAATCACAATTTGGTTTAGGACCATCAATCATATCAATAACCATAGCTCATAAGCATAAACATAAAGACTATGTTTTCCTTTTACGATTTTTGTCTTAAGGCTTCCCACAAAGCCACAAGCTCTTAATCCCTTGATTCTGACTTAGATCCATTATTACAGAAGTTCAACTTCAGATCCATTATTACAGAAGTTCAACTTCATCACAATAGGGTACACAAACCCATAACTCTATTCTAAATGAACAGTACCTTACTGTCCCTCAAAATTCCAGAATATTCGGATATATGACGGGCGCATATCCGGATATTATATCCGGATTTCCATATTCGGATATCTCAGAGCCCCATATCCTAATATCAATATCCGGATATCAGTATACGGATATTTCCAACCCAATATCCAGATATTTCGCGACAGAATGCAGATTCTGCATTTCGCGAAAATATCCACTAAAAGTTCAACTTTTACCAATTAAATACGTTCAAGACTCCATTTTTAGGTACATATAGGTTCATACACATGTTAGTTACTTGTTTAACCTATTAGCATGCCAAGACACCTCTTTTAAACCATTAAAACTTATTATCAATGTTCAACAACTTACCCCAAGGCTTAAAACAGAGAAAAGAAGTGCTCTTGGAGCTCTCAATATAGCTACAAGGTCTGCTACAATGGGAGCACGAAAATGCCAACAAAGCTTGGCCCTTTCACTAAAAAGATTGCTCCATCGAGCTCAAAGTGCCATCACCAAGGTCTCTCCCAACACTACACCAAAGTCAACACCAAAACTCACCAAGATAGTGGCCACAGCTCAGAAACAAGACCTCACTCACCCCAAATAATCACTCTTACTCATCCAAGGTATTTTGGTGAAGAAAAGTGGAAGAAAATGGCCCTTGGCTCATGAAATGGTGATGAGAACCAATGGAATAGTGCCTATAGAAGCTGGTCAGCCTCCCTTCTCACGTAGGAATGCAAGGTGCCTAGGGTTTTGAGCCAAACTTGCGTATATATAATCACTTAAGTCTTAATCGCACAATATTAGCGTTAATTGTTACACTTAGCATTTTAATTCCAAACTTTGGAATCTGAACCTACTCATTTTCCTAAGATTTTTTATTTTTAAATTTTTTTCGCAGCACCTTTCCGGTACGCGTTTTTCCATAGCCAGTATCAGTTCTGGTACCTGTTCTCATTATTTTGACCTGAAACTTATTTTACTAGCCTTATATAATATTCTAGGAATATTCATGCACTTATTATAGTTTTTTGGGGTACTTCACCGATACGCATTTATACCGGGTAGCGGAACCAGTATCTGCACTTTGCGTCTGAAAAGCGACTTTCAGCATTATTACTCACTTACTATAATTGTTAAAGCCTCATAATATTTATTAGGGTCAATTATTTCCTAATTCGAACATTTAATTAATTAATTTTCTTAATTAGTTGTGCGAGTTCTTACATTCACCCCTCCTTTTTAAGGATTTTATCCTCAAAATCCGAAACATATCTGTCTCGAAACTCGGGGTACTGCCGAGAAAGATCGTCCTCTCGCTCTCAAGTGCACTCCTCAGGAGTACGTCCAGTCCACTATACCTTGACCATTGGAATGTTCTTGCTCCTAAGCTGCTTCTCACCACGATCGAGAATCCTGAGTGGTCGACGGGAGTCTTTAGGTTCTCCCGAACTTCACCATCATCCGGTTGCACCACGTGCGAAGGATATGCTACGTACTTCCGAAGCTGAGACACGTGAAACACGTCGTGGATGTTGGCCAAGTTCGGAGGCAAGGCAAGCCGGTAGGCAACTGATCCTACCCTACCAAGAATCTGATAAGGCCCAATAAACTGTGGGCTCAGCTTCCTCACTCCGAGGGTCCGACCAACACTGATAGGTGAAAGTCTCACAAACACATGCTCACCCTTACTGAACTCCAGTGGTCGATGTTTTACATCATAGTAGCTCTTCTGGAAATTCTGCGCCTGCTTCAACTTTTTCCTGACCATCTGGATCTGCTGGGTAGTATCTTGGACAAAGTCCAAGCCAAAAAACTCCTTGTCTCAAACCTCAGACCAGCAGGTAGGAGTCCGACACCTCTTACCATACAACGCCTCGTAGGGTGCCATGCCCAGGCTAGCATTGAAACTGTTGTTGTACAAAAATTTCACCAATGGAAAGTACCTGTCTCATGCTAAACCCTGCTCCAACGTGCAAGCCTTCAACATGTCCTCCAATGTCTGGATGGTCCGTTCAGTCTGTCCATCAGTCTGAGGGTGATAGGCTATACTCATTCTCAATTGTGTACCAAAAGCCTCCTGCAGCGCCTCCCAGAACTGATGTGAACTTCGGGTCCCTATCAATGATGATTCTCTCGGGCACCGTGAAGCCTCACAATCTAGCGAACATATAGTTGGGCTAACTGCTCTGTAGTGAGACTCACATTCACTGGAAGATATACTTTTTCCATATATATATATATATATATATATATATATATATATATATATATATGGACAGGTTATATTTACAAACTTTTTTATTTACAAACTCTTACAAACTATACTATGTTCTCCCGGTAGAACATAGTGTAATTTGTAAAAAATTTCAAAAAAAGTTTGTAAGCATATCCATCCCCATATATATAGGGTAGGAGATAAAATTATCTCATACACACACATAAAAGCGTGGGGCCCATTTGGGGCCATGTGAGGAGAAGAGAGAAAAAGAAAACATGAACCCATCCATTTTTATGTGTGTTTAAGAGATAATTTTATCTTTATAACATAAGAAACATTTAAACCTATATATATATATATATATATAAGAGGTATACATTTACAATTTTTTTTTACAACTCTTACAACCTCAACTATGTTCTCTTGGGATAACATTCTCCAATGGTGTTCTCCCGGGAGAACATAGTTGAGGTTGTAAACAAAAAAAGTTGTAAACGTAACCTGCCCCATATATATATAGGGGTTTACATTTCTGCAGCTGCTGTACGTGCAGCAATCAAATACTTGCCATATATATACTTGAAAGCATTAAATGCGTAGAATCATAACCATACAAAGGATGAAAGCATTAAATGTGGGGAATCATAATCATACACCCATCCTTACTGTACGTAAAGCGACTGTTGAAATGATTTTACCATATATATATATATATATAAAGAGAGAGAGATTTGCATAAAAAGTGAAAAATTGGATTAAATTCTTAAATTTTTTAAATTAGTCTCTCTCTCACACATATGTAAAAAATTGGATTACATTCTTCAATTTTTGAAATTAGTCTCACACATACACAAGTGGATGGGTATATATATATATATATATATTATATTAAAAAAATATTATAAATGAAAGAGAAAGTAAGTCAGGATTCAGGAATAAAAGAGAGAAAATAAAAAATAATGAAAATTGCGAAGAAAACCGAGAATATAGAAAGATTATTATTATAAACCTTTTATATCTTTCTCTTTGATATTACTCCTATTCACGAGAGTCTTAACTAATATTAAGAGAATTACAAAATTTAAACTATGAAAAATTCTCTAACTACTATGGCGGGATGATGCTTCTTCAGCTCTTTGGCTGGTAGACTGCTCAGTGCTTATGTGAGTACATCATAGGCTCTCAATGTATTTGGGAATGGGTTGGGCTTTTGGTTTCATCTTTACCTTTTATGTTTATTTTTTTTTTTTTTTTTTTAATGTACTCATCTTGCCCTTTTGGTTTCATTAAAGATGACAATAAAGAAAAGAAAAAACCCGTATTTGCGGAAATAGCTGTTATTTAATTAAATTAAATATTCTCTAAATTTAATTTAGACGTGAACTATACTTTAGAATTTCTAAAATAATTTTAAATTTTAAATTTTAGAGTATATATATAGTCTTTTTTTTTTGGATATTAATTAGTATATATATAGTCTTTGGTACACTTCTTTACCTGTATCAAGGGAAATGCAGAAATAAAAATTTAAATGTAATTTCTAAAGTAAAAATATTTATAAATAATTTCTCGAACTATATTGCATAAAAAAACATTCATACGAAGATAATAAAAGGGTTGACATATACAACAGCTATGGTGATAATACCAATGTCTACTGCTTTCACATGAATGTATCACGAACCAAATTTAGATCCACATCGTATGATTCATATTCGTATTTAGATGAAGATTTTTTTTTGGTGAGTCAGGAGAAAGTCAATGCTTCAAGGTTAGCAGTTGGGGGTCCATGCAGGGAGCAGCGCCCTGAGCTTGTAGAGATATGGTATTGTTGTGAGTCTCTGACTTATAGCAGTTTTATTTTTCTTAATAGTTTGGACTTGAGCCTATGCATAATTGTTGTTAAAATTTTCCAAATCCTATTTTTAATCCCTTATGATTGAGTGACTTATAACGAGTAACGTTGTACATTGGATGAACCATTGTAAGTCACTTTGTCAAATCTCTCTTCTCTTCTTTCTTGTTTGTGGATTTGTGTAATTGTCAAATTCTAATATTTGGTATCAAGAGCTTTGGTTTTGCGACTGTGTTCCTATGGCAAATTGGGATTTGTGATTTGGGGTTTTTTTTGGTGTAAAAAAAACTGCAAAATTGATCTAGAAAGGATGTCGACTAGCCAATCACGGATTGAAGTTGAAAAGTTCGAAGGATTCGAGTTATGGAAATTGAAGGAGGAAGTTTAGGTCGTTGATAAGGACGTGTGGTATATTGTAAGAACCCGCACAGCTAATTAAGGTAATTAGTGAATTAATTATGATAATTAGGGAATGATTCCAAAATTGACCTTAATAATTATTATTTGGCTTAAATAATTATAGTAAGAGAGTAAGAATGTTAAAAGTCGCTTTTCGGAAGAAAAGTGCTGATACTGGTTCTGCTACCCGGTATAAATGCGTACCGAAAAAGTATCTCAGAAAATTATAATTAATGCATGATAATTACTAAAATATTATGTAGGACTTATAAAACGAGTTTCAAGTCAAAATGATGAAATCTGATGCCAGAACTGATACTGGCTATGGAAAAGCGAGTACCGGAAAGGTGCTCCGAAAAATAAAATAAAAATATGAAAAATCTTAGAAAAATGTGTAAGTCTAGATTCCAAAGTTTGGGATCAAGATATTTTGCTTTGCTATTATGGCTAATACTGTGCGTTAAGTGGCCTTGTGTCTATAAATAAGCATGCTAAGGCACAAAACCCTGGGCAAACCCATATTTGTGCGTGAAGGAGGCTGAGCAGCATTCCAAAACATTGTTTCATTGGTTTCTCTTCTCTTTTCTTGAGATTGAAGCCATTCTCTATGTAACGACCCGAAATTTATTTTAATTAAAACAAATGAAGTCGCCACCAATTTTATTTACTTTGGAAAAAATTGGAAAACCATTTATTGCAAACTGGTCTTTAAAATTATAGATCAAAGATTCGGGAGTCTAATTATGCACAGGGAAGGGTGGAAACTAATCCCACTGCACCCCTAACACATCCGTTTAAAAATGGTTACCTTAAATTAATTGTGTGAATTTTTAATAGCTTTTAAAAATATTTGCTTTTCCCCATAAAATATAAATATGATTAAGAAGAAAAATAATTTATTAAACTTTATTTTAATTTGACGGAAAGAGTTCCGCTCCGACGTATCGTCAGGTGCTGTGAGGAATTCAAAGTTACGTCGTTCGTAAGAAAATACGTGTATTGATTGAATTTAAATTTTTAAAATAATTTTAAAGAAAATCATTTGAAAGTTTAGGTTTTGATAATTTGTATTGATTTCAATAATTTTTATTTTTATTAGTATGAATTTTATAATAAATTTTGAATCACCAAGTCGTCACGTCACGGCTAAAATGATTCAAAAGAGTATTGGATTAACAAGCTGTCTCAACTCAGTTAATCCTTTTAAAAATAGATTTGACGTTAATATTTTTATTATTGTAAGTTTTATAGTAAATTTAAATGAATCTTGAATCACCAAGCCGTCACGGCTAAAATGAACCAAAAAAGTTATAAGATTAACAAAGCGTCACGCTTAAATTAATCCCTTTAAAATAGATTTGACATTATTATTTTTTATTATAGATTTTACGATAAATTTTGAATCACCAAGCCGTCACAGTTAAAATGAATCAAAATATTACACGGGATTAATATACTGTCACGGTTAAATTGCCCCTTTAAAGATGGATGACCATACATCAACGTTGAAAATCATTGGGAGAATTTAAAATAAAGCTCTATTGATTTATTTTTCATATTTATATTTTGTTTTGTTTTTGTATTAATTATTTTTTGTTGTTGCATATAATGTATGTCGTAACATAAGCAAACAAGTACTGGAAATCAAAGTAACAGGCGATTGTGTAATCACTATTTTTTTATTTTTTGTACTTTTCACAATATTTAATCATATTTTATCACCAAATAGATAAATACCCAATAAAAAACATCTATCCACATGAACATGAATTATAAGGAAACGTCTGCAGTTTGGTTACTTTGTTTTTTTTTTAACGTTCATTTTATTTTATTTTTGTTTCTTCATTTTTTATTTCATTATTTTTTACAAAAGAAAAGAACATCTAAATAACGTTAGCAGAACCCAAACAAACTTACGCTAATATTCTTTCGTTTCAAATTTGTTTTGTTCTCCATTGATTTATCCTTTTCTAATATGAAAGTTTACTCCTTTAGAATCTTACTTAAAATTGTCATGGACTTAATTTATCATCTAAGCCCAAACAAAAATTAAATAAAGAAAGAATAACCCCTTAAATTGGATCTGTGTATAAGCTCCATACAAATAAATAAAATGGGCCCAGAACTAAAACCCAACCACTTATAAACCTAATCACTAAACTACCCTAAGAGCATATCAATCAAAATGGAGGAAAAGAAATGAGGTAGCAGTTCTTACCTCTTAACACGTGAAAACAGAGATCAGTGAAGGAAAGAGCACAATGACATGATAATTGCAAGATCTAGTGCAAACTTCGGACGAGGGGAAGCTTGGTGGTTGGCGAAGTGGTGGTGCTCTGGCGGCAATGGTAACTAAGCAAACTTGACAAACTTCTTGGTGTGGCAGCGAGGTGATCTCCAACCAACGAGGATGGTTATGCGAGGATGCTGATGGAGTCCTGTGGCTATGGTTCAAGGATTTTGTTGATGAGGTCGGTGATGGGATTCAGCAGATGTAGTTACCGTGGTTAATAGTGGAGCTTTGGTTGGCTGCAGTGAGCGACGGTGTGACTTCGGTTGGCAATGACCAACACTTGAGTTTTTTTTGTTATTTCATTGTGAGGGAGGTTGTGGGATCGATGGAGGAAGAGGATGGTGGTGTTGATTGTCTTTTTTTTTCTTCATGCGAAATGTGGTTTTATAATCTGATACCTTCTCTCAGTGCCTGAAGTTGTGCAACCTGCACACTGCTATGCCTTTTCCTTTTAGCAAAGATTCCAATTTGACTCTCTATTTTGATGATAATCTCCAGACCTTTTTTTTCTGTTCTCATTTTTGCTTAGTTCTATTTGCAACTTCTCACTTTTGTCTTTATGGTCTGGTCTCTTACCCAACAAAGAGGACTTGTCCTAATCTTTCTCTGCTTTCTGAAAACTTACTTTATTTTCCTATGAGTATCTCTTCCCTTGCAGACTTTGGCATTTAGTTCTTTTTTCTTTTTTTTCTTTTTGTTTCTTTTTCTTTTTTTGAATATTAGCTGATTGCAAATTATAAAAGAAATATGCTCCTTTTTAGATTTTTCATTTTTTTTTTTTAGGAAAGTAGGGGTTTACAATTTATATAGTTTTTTTTTGTCATTTTTAAGTATTTGAGACAATATTAGGTGTTCACACTCTACACATTTCCTTTTCTAAACACTTGGTTGGGTGGTTTGTGGGAGTGTGAGGCTGCATTCTCTGCACACTCAGCCATTGTGGGGTGTGTTTTGAGGTTTGTTTTGGGGGTTGAGTTGTGTTGAAAGGGAGTTTTGAGCTTTTCCTTGGTTGTGGAAGCTCCAAGAAGCAACCTTTGAGTAGAAAGATCAAGTTTTGAGCACCATTTTCGTACACCTTTGTTGGCCTGAGGAGCTGTTGGAGAGCTCCAAGAGCACACATTACTTTGTTTTGAGCTTTGGTAAGCTTTTCCACCTTTGATCTTAAGATTTGATGCTTAAAGTTGATGTCTTGGCCATGTTTAATGAGTAAACAAGAAGGTATAATGAGTATGAACCTAAAACAGATTAAAGATGCATGCTTTAACGTATTTAAGTGTTAAAAGTTGGATCTTTGGACTGGATATTCACGAAATACAGAAACTGCATTTTGTCGTGAGATATCCGGATATTTGTAGAACAGATATCCGGATATGGTATCCGGATATTAATATCCGGATATGGTATATCCGGATATGGTAGGTGTGATATCCGGATATTGCATATCCGGATATGTCCCAAGAAATATCCAGATATTCTGGGATTTCGAAGAACAGTAGCTGTGCTGTGTGAACAGTAGGCTATCGGGGGTTTGTGGACCCTAGATTAAGGAAGTTGGACTTCTGTAATTAATGAACTAAATCAAAATCACATGATTAAGGGCTTATGGCTTGTTGGAAGCCTTAAGACGTAAAACGTAAAGGGAAGACGTAGTCTTTAGGTCACATGCTTGTGATGCATAATTAATGTTATATTATTGGTCCATAACAGATTGTGATACTGCTGTGTTTGGACTTGAGAGTGATTGGACTCTTGGCTTGGATAGCTAGCTTGCAAGGTAAGCTTTCGTGTCCTCGGTTTAGCCATGTTATGGTTCCACCATGTCCCATGGGGATATGGTTATATGCATGCTGTGTTACATGCTTTTGATAATTAGAAATGTTGTTGAGCTGTTATATGCAATATGCTTTTATGATATGCATGTGGTGTCCACCTTTACGATAAGCCTGAGTATGTGGTACATACGATAAGGTGAGGCTGTGGGTGAGGTGCAAGCGGTGTTCCTTGTACTAATGTGGATTTAGACGTATTCCTACATTTCTCTGGCCAGTAGATTATATAAACACACATGGCACGAATATATGTTGCACTGCATAGTTTTGGAACTAATATTGGAAATATTGCTTTTGAACTTATATTGCACATGTAAGTGAGATTGGGGTGGAAGATTCTTGAGGACCCCTTGTCTTACTGAGATTTCTTGTTTAGAGATCTCACTCCACGTTTGGGGACGCTTGTTTCAGGTTCAGGTAATGTTGAGGTCTCAGGCGGTAGGAGACCGGAGCTGAGTTAGATATTGATGATATTATATGCTGACATTGTTGGATGCTGGTTATGCATGCTACTTTATGCTTTTAACTTCATTATGTTTGATACTGATGTTGGACATTGTTGCCTCATTTGGTGAGCATGGGGATTGTCCATGCCACATAGACTTGTTATGTTTTATGTTAGTTACAGTTGTATTAAAGTATCAGGATTTTGGTCCAGGCTATGTGTTGTAGTCCTGTGACTTAGATACTCACTTATTATTTATATATGAGGTATTTCAGTTAGTTGTCTTGCAATTTACATGAAGGGCCGGCTTGGCGCAGCGGTAAGCTTGCTTGCCGTGGTGTGTCAGGTCGCGGGTTCGAATCAGCCTCTCTGCAAAAAGCAGGGGAAAGACTGCCTAGAGTATTCCCTTCCCCAGACACTCACGAAGTGGGTATTTGAACTGGGTCGGCCCTTGTCTTGCAATTTACATACAAGCAGTATTTTATGAAATTAATTAAGTAATCAAGTTGGCTAAGATTAATGACGTCATAATTGAACTAAAGAAAAAGTTATTCCGCCTTTTAATTAAGCGTGACTTAATACGATAGTATGTTAACAATCTGGATTAACACGGGCTGTTACATATATAATCGAAGATTTAAATTTTAATCTTGAAAAGAGTTTAAAAAAAATGATTTTGACATTTAAAATTTTATTTGAGACATGTTTATTTTAAGGGAAAAGTGTGTGTCTTTTTAAAGGACACACACTTATATCCCTTTAAGAGAAATAAAGGAATAAATTATGGGGGAGAGAGAGGAGGGAAAAATTTATAATTTCAAATTTAAAAAAAGACATTACATCACTTAAAAGGACCATCCTTTTAAATGACAAACATTAAACCCTTATTTTAACTAGAGAAAGCCCAACTGGTGATTAATCCTATAACTAACTTAGAGTTAAGGTTTGTTACGATATCTAAGACATAATTAAGTTCAGTATAAAAAAAAAACTTTAAATCATTAACTGTTGCAGATCAAATGACTTTAATTAAGAAGCTGTCATAGAATTAAGAATCCGCTTAATAATACTTTTTTATAAATTAGATTAACTTTTAAAAAAACTTTATCATTATCTTTTATTATTTATTGTATTGTTTTTCTTATTTTATGATTTTGAATTTTTAGTACAAGATTAATAAAGAAAAAAACTCTTTCATATTTAGTATTGAATAACCTGAAAATTTTATATCATCGGTTACAGCTTAATTAATATATATATTTTGCTACATAATCAATATTTTTTAATTAGAAATAAATTATTTTTTAATTATTTTTTAAATTGATGTAAAAATCAGTAACTAATTAGGAGTAGAAGCCACACAATGGTTGAAATTTTCATATCTACAATAAAAATGAATTAAATCAAATTGTATGATATTAATAACTTGTCATAGTTCAACTTTTTTTTTAATCAAAATAAAATTAATTTTTGACATTTTATTTTTTTAACTTAATACAAAATATGTAATTAAAAAAGACAATCATCAATCTTAAAAAGAAAATTTGCATCACCAAACTATCACAATTAAAATAACCTTAATTATAGCCTACAGGCTGTACCCCGAGAGTAAGGTGACTGGAGGAGGTCGAATGGGGATACATCGAGATATACAAAAAAAAATCACCTTAATTAGGTAAAAACCATAAAATCGCAAGCAATTCTATTTAAATTAATATCTACAAGAGTTAAAAATATTATTGTAAATCTAAATTTTTTATATTTTAAGAATTCATTTAAAAATATAAAAAAAACTGACAATGTAATTAACAAATAAACATGTCAAAAAACAATAAAAAAAAAAACTTGGCCTGATCGAAAATTAGTAACCTTAGTCACAACACAACTAACCGGTTCAATCCCAACTAGACCAAACAGATTCCCCCACAAGCCCAAACCCTCCCCCTTCTGAAACACAACCCGACGGTGTTGCGGCGGTTAAGGGCTGAATGCTCGCCGGACCTGGTGTATTACGGTGGCTGTGGCCGAGACACGGTGGGATCTGGTTAGGTGGAACAGCGTGGAACAACGGTGGCGTGTTGTCTTGGAGGCTTGAATCAAGGGTTCCAAGTTTCAGTGGTTTTTGGTTAATTAGTTATTGGGCTTCATTTGGGTGGAGTTCTGTGAATTCTTTTGTAATTACTAATTTATGTTCAGTGCAATGCTTGAAAGAGGACCAAATGCCTTGGTGGAATTCACCAGGAGGGCATCAACATAAAAATTCATGTGCATTTTACTTTGTGACAACCTCATTCATAACAAATCATGTTTTAATGAAAACATTTTACTTACATGCAGAGTGCCAAAAACTTTAATTTCCTCTTCATTTTCAAACTCCTTTCTAATCTTCCTCTTGTTTGTTTCTGTGTGTCTCTATGCAGCAAATTGAAGTGTGTACAATGATGTGGCGTTTGGGGTGGAGAAGTGTCTTTTGCAGACTAAGTGAGCCTTAGCTGTCTCTTCTTCTTCTTTTTTTTTATATTCATGTTTATTCTGCAATATTTGCCTTTTCTCCTTTTTTCTTTGCAGGTTTTATGCAGCTTAATTGACTTTTTCATTTGTTCTTTCTTTCTTGAATTTTCTTAAAGTTTCTAGTATATGTACATTAACTTCCTTAATAGATTTTGTCTTTATCCTGGGTGAAAGCAATTGAAACAGCATCCAACATATTACTTGCTTCTCGTCCATCAAGAACAGCAGCACTTGCAGGTGTGTCATCAGTTTTGGTCTCAGTATAATAATCCATGTAGTAACTTACAGTAACTTACAGAGATATGCATCTAAACTTGAAATTAACACTCCCTTTTCATTATGTTATGGGTAAAAGGTTGGTCGTACATATGCTAAACAAGAGATATGATTTTTTTCATTCTTATCTTCTTCTTTTTTTTTTTCAGTAAAAAAACTCTATAATAAAATGAAATTCAGCAATTAGATGTGTGATGTATTATTTTTCTTCTATAAGTATTGTATTTTTTTCATTATTCATTGTAAGCGTGAAAGATGTACATAATTTTGAGAGTGTGAAAGTACTTGCTAAATCTTTGCAATTTCAATAAGATTTGTTTTTTTAAAATGTCTACCCTTAAAATTTGAATATAATTTCCCTTTGATGTTATGACTTTTTTATAATATAGATTATATTATTTGTTATGGACTTGTTGCTTGAAAAATGTTATGACTCTAGAATCTTCTAGATGCTTGGGTGAGGAGTTCTAATCAACAGGCCTAAAAAGTTTCAACATATTTTTAGTTTATATAAATATCTAGATATTTACAAAAAAAAACTAATTAAAAAATAAAACTAATGTAAATATATATCTTAAAACATTTTTAAAGTCCCTAAGTATCTAGATATTTTTAAAAATATCTATTTAGAAGGTTTTCTCATTATATATTTGATACCTCTCCACAACACAACTATATATATATATATATATATATACACACTTGCATGCTTTATATAATGTTCATATTCCATCAATAAGAGTTTCTAATTATATTACCCCATCTAATTTACTGGAGAAGAAAAACAAAATTTTAAAATCTTGCTTCGATTCCTAGGGCAACTAATAGTCATATACCGACAAAAACATATAACCTAGCATGCACACGTGAGTGATTCGTAACTAATCAAGCCACGAACGGTATTCCGCATCACAATTCCTTAAAAAATTTACGTACGGCACGTCCTTTGTGTACTTTAAAAAGCTGGTATTAACTCTGTAAGTATTTATAATGCAATGCACACTCCATTGATATATGCACAGTCTATCTATATGTGTAAAATATTGTTAAGCTGGTGAAGTTATTTATCATGCAGAGATATACTTTAATACATTCTTTTAGATATTTTTATGAATAGAGATTACACGGTACAGAACTTGAACTTCTCCTCGTTGTTCATAAGTCACTTTCCACTGGCTTAGTCTTTGGTTTCCAATGGAAGGGAGCTTAGTGTTGATTTCCAAAGATGGGAGCTTTTTGAGTCACTTTCCACTGTCTTAAATAATTGAAGGGATGCTAAAGTTGTTGGTATAGATTAGTTCAATTTGCTGAGAATGAGTCTACTTGGTTCATGTTATTTAGATTCTGGCAATGTATAAATTATGAGGCTGCTGCATCTGGGCAATTTGGGTGCTGGACATTGAGATATCACAGACACATACACATTTAACTTGGCATCTGAACCATCACTATCCAGATACATATTTGCTACTTCTCTGCCATATACATGCTACATTTCCACTTTTTATTAAAAAGGTGAAAAAATTATGTGTGAAAATTTCTTGAGCAAAAAATATATGTACAGCTTACATTCTGTGCAATTTCTGTGCAATATACAGGGTTTTTTATTTTGTAATCTAGGGGGTTTTACTTTATCTATCCTAAACTGAAGAAGAAAAATAAAAGTTTAAAGTTTTGCCTCATGGTCATGCATCCACACAAATAAGTTATGATTTGTATGAGTCTGAAACAGTGAAACCATTTACATTCATTTTTCTTTCTTTTCATTTTGAAATAATGCTTCTTAATAATCTTTTAAATAATAATAATAATAAAAAAGTACTTTACAAACGAAATCAAACAGGAAATATGAATTCTTGTATGCTTTAGCTCATATTTAAACTTTAATCCGTTGATATCTTAAGCAACTAAACAACTTTTAATAAACACGTGAAAAAAAATTATAGACCAAAACACGTAATTCACTGTTGCAAACAAAGCATCATATCCATAAAACTATTCTTATTAGAAACAAAGCATCATATCCATAAAACTATTCTTATTACGATTTATATATAAGATGTGCAAGTACATAACATTACATGCAGACGTGACTGATTTATATCTAATCAAATCACGACCCTTATTCCTCCATTACCATAATATTAACATATAATATTAACAACTGATAAAGCCACTTGCACTATTCCCCCACCAACACTCCTTAACACTATTATATAATATTCACATATGATATTATTATTATTATTGATACGGAAGGACTACGACTGCAACAATCACCACTGTACTGTGTGGCCTTCGTCAACTTTAAGACATACATATATTATATTCTAGCTCTTACCTGTGCAAGTATTTACACAGACTATATATATAATATATATAGATATTTTCCACCATGGTGTAAATTATTCATTATACTTAATTCCTATATAGATATTTCCTTGACAGTGATTACATGCACCATGGAGTATGAAGAGAGTCCCAAGCACCAGCTTCTGCATCTGCCATGTTTGCAGTGGAGTAAATCTCAGCATCTGGAATCATAGGAATATCATCGAGAGACATAGCAGCATCAGTCCAAATGGATTCATCAAACACGGGCATGGTCTCAGTCTCGTTCATAGTCCCCCAGAAGTTGTCCATAGCCTGAAAATCACTTCCTGCTGGCATAGTGTTAGTCTCAAATGGAAGGGACATGTTAAAGTCGTTTGTATAGATTGGTTCAATATGATGAGAAACCATAGGCTCGTGTTGTTATTGAGATCAAAAAGGGTAATACCAGAAAAATCAAAATCAAAGTCAGGCTGAATCTGAGGCTGCACCACTTGAGACTGCTGCATCATCTGAGGAATCATCAGGGATTCACCAGAGGAAGGTGGAACACTTTGAGAATTCACACCAGAAGGAGGAGGTGGAACATGACCTTGAGGATTCACATGAGGAATCTGGGTTGAAACAGCAGAAGAAGAAGATGAACCCTGAGAGTTCAGGTTCACATTCACAGGTGCTGAGAGTTCTGGCAGGTTGAGCTTAGCATCAGAACCATAAAGCTTACGTGCAGCAGCATCATAAGCCAAAGCAGCTGCATGAGAGGTTTCAAATGTTCCAAGCCAGAGGCGTGCACCACGGTTTGGTTCACGGATTTCAGCAACCCATTTTCCCCAAGTTCTCTGCCTCACACCTTTGTAGGTGCAAGAAGCATTCTCAGGGCCACCTTTGCCCCTCATGCAACCCTTTCTGGAGCTTGCCTGTGCTGACCTCCTCATCTGTCTCCTCTCCTCAGGTCCCATGCCTGATCTCTGCATTGTTCTGTGTGTGTGTTGTTGAAATGTGGGGTAGTAGGGACAAAATGTTATAACTATAGGAGTTACCAAAGCAGAGAGATAAGAGCTCTTTGGGTTTAGTGAGGAAATAAAGTGGGGGTGAGGGGTGCTATTTATAATGGAAAAGGCAAGGAAAATGTGAAGAGTGAATACTATACTATACATATACAAGTATCTGAAACGTGGCCATGAGTGAGGTTTAGCTGCTACTTGGCATGATGAACAAGGGTGATCGTGTCAACTATGTGCCTCAATGTTGATTTCTCTTATACACACTTGGCCTGCTTCTTTTTGTTTGTATATCAACAACCTAAGAGAAAAATTCTCACTTGAGTTCCCCTTTCCCTTTATCTTTCTTTAATTTGTGAATTTAATGAGGCCATGAATGTGAGAATAAAAAAATATAAGATGTGGAGGAAACGGTAAAAGAAAATTTAAAGCTTTGGCGAAGAGAAAGCGGTTGTTTGGATAAATGATGCTTATCTATAAGGGTTTTTTTTTTAATTTTTTTCTTTTGAGCTATGTTGGATTTGTATAATGCTCATTTACTAGTGTTTGGGTGGGTTTCGGTGGCGTTTGGAAGAAACGGTTGAAGATAAGTACGTGCAGGGTTTTTGAATACTACTCAAAGTGACATAGCAATGAAGCCCTCGTACGTGGGGAGAAACAATTCCTAGGTGTTTCACAGTCCAGGAATTGGAATCAGTCATCACTGAGTAGTAAAAAAGCCAAAACCAGATCCAATGGACTGAGACACCCCAATGCCAACAAGTGACACATGTACAAGTTTATCGGAATAGATGTAAAGAACCTTGGCATACACCACCTCAAAAGTTAGCTCAAGGGATCCTTATAAACTCCACATTAGTTGCTCGTGGGACTATATATCTCAACACGTCCCTCACGCAAGTGCCCTCTAGGCTAGAAGCGTGGATATTGCACATGCCCAATTTTTTTGGTTTACCTTTTTGTGCTTTTTGTTTTAATTCCACTTTAAATTGGGAGACGGTGAGGCTCTGATACCATGTAAAGAACCTTGGGATACACCACCCCAAAAGCTAGCTCAAAGGGTGGGAGTGTTCGAGTTCTTATAAACTCCACATTAGTTGCTCATATAACCAATGCGAGACAATATATCTCGACAATAGATGTGGCATTACATTATGTTTATTATTTATCATTGTACATTTTACACTACACTACTACTAGGAGTTTAGTTTAGTTTTTTGTTGTGGTTAAGAAAAACAAAGTGGTTCCTCCAACCCCC
>JAVKPL010009199.1:0-35273 GCA_032173675.1 Gastrolobium villosum
CATAGTGTGCTATAACCGTGGAAAATTGCATTAACAGGTTTTTTTTTTTATAATTCTTCATTTATTTTCCCTGTAAAAATACAATTAAAAGGTGAATATTATTGCAAATATGTATTTAATTTGCTCTCTTATGACTCAATTCTCGTCAATTTTATCACAGAAAAATCACACTTGCCAGAGGCACATCAAACCATTCCCAGATTTAAACGTTGCTGTCCCCAGCAATGTAAAAGACTTAATCCAGGAAATATTCACTTAATCTAACATAACAATCATAGTCACTCTCAGATTCAATATATCATATATGCCTGACTCAATATCATGAACTTCTAATAATGCCATCAGCTTCTTAAATATATAAGTCTACATTGATTATCCCTCACACAGATAAATAATGTTCACTCAACACTCAGTGTTTAAGGGTATCATGAGCACTCAATTACTCAAAGCTATAACACTACCATATGCTTGATTATATTCTACAAAATTCTTGAAATTGAAGAATCAAACACATGCATTAATTGATCAAAAGGACTTCACAGGTTGTAACTTTGGCTGGGGTAATAGGTAGGAAAATTTGGATAGTAGCTCAAACAACCAATAGATTGAAAACTGATATTATTTCATTTTTAACAATTTCAACTCAATTGTTTTGCTCCACTAACATTCCCACAGAATTCCGGGAATTCATTCCTTCCTGCCACCTTTTACTCTTTTCCTTTTTCTTGCTTTCTTTTTCTTTTTCTCTTTTTCATTTTGCCCTTTATTTTTTTTTTTTTTTTTTTTTTTTTTTTTTTTTTACTTGACCATTGTGGAGCTTACCTCACTTTCTTTACTTTATTTCCAACACTTTCAGTGATTCAATCTCAACCAAGGTAAGTTATATGGATATTGGCTAAGCCATTAACCAGGCCACAGGTCATTTTACAATAAATCAATTCAGGCTCAAAAGGGCTAGTAAGGGAAAATTTCATACAGGTGGGCTATTTTGGCCAAAAGCTAATAAGAACAAAATGCCTTTATCATATCAATCAATGCATGCATTACAGAGAAACAAATCAAGTTCTAGAGTATTACAACAGTGAGGCCTTTCAACAAAAATTTCAGTGTTTAGGCTCAAAACCTCACAGCTATGGTATCAATGTAGACTCAAGAAAATTGACTCCAGACATTATCAGAATTCACAATCTTAATTCAGACAACCGAGCAATCATGCAATCTAATTATGCCTATGCAATGTTATGTCAGAAAGTCATACAATATATTCCAAGAATTTAATCATGTACATTAAAAAGATGAGCACATTTAAACCTGGGATTTGTTCAAAACACACCATTTTTTTTTATTTTTTTTTATAGCACACAAAATAACTAAGAAAATTAAAAGAGTTAGAATATCTCCCCTGATAGAAGAATTGCAGTTCTAAGGTGCAAGCCAACCATTCCCAGATTTAGAGCATTGCTGTCCTCAGCAATAATTAAACCCCAAGAAGGAAGAAAATCCTGCACAATAGAACAAATAGTGGCATATAGAAGAAACTATAATGCACACATTAAAACATCAGAGAAAAATATACCAACACAAAATAACTTAAAAATACGAAACAGAAAAATAAACTAATATACAAGATCTCCATCAGCAAGGAGATAAGATCAGCCCTCCATGTCATCCCCCTCAGCAGTGTGGGATGACTCAGCAAATGAAGGGTCTGGTGGTACTGGTTGCCTTGGTGTATGGGACCACCATTCCCAGATTTGATCCAAACCATGGATCCATGTTAAGAATTCTTTGAAACTTTGATTTTTCCGAGAGATAGAGTCTCGGTGTCTCTTGTCAAATTTCAGCTCCCGGTATCTCTTCCAACTTGTATCAAAGAATTTCACTACTTCCTTTCTTCTTACCTTCTTCTTTGTAGGAGTACGTCTCCTTTGGGGTTTCCTCCCATGTTTATCATCATCCTCATTGAGAATTTTGTGGGTATGGGAAGAAGGATCTTTATCCTTCAAATCAGTCTCTCGTTCCTTCAGTGCTTCAATCACCGCCTCCTTATTACCCCAGAAGATATCTTTTAGAGTTTGAGAAGGCTCCTTCAATTCAACTTTTGAGGCACTATCTTCTTTGTCCTCTTCTTTCTTTAAAACATCAAGATTAAAACAATCATCTTTGGGAGAAGAATATTTTATTGAGTCAAAGACGTTGATGGTAACGGCCTCATCATTCATTCTTAGCTCAAGCTTCCCGTTTTCAACATCAATCAATGCACGAGATGTAGCTAAGAAAGGTCTTCCCAAAAGAAGAGGCATCTCTTTTTCTTCCCCCATATCAAGTACCACAAAATCAGCAGGAAAGATGAACTTGTCCACCTTCACAAGAACATCCTCAATGATTCCACTAGGTTTCCTTAAAGATCTATCAGCAAGTTGAAGAGAAACCATAGTGGGTTTTAGTTCCGTGATCCCCAAAGATTTGCAAATAGAAAGAGGCATCAAATTAATGCTCGCCCCAAGATCACATAGTGCCCTTCTGATTTTTGTATTACCAATTTCAATGGGAATGTTGAAGCTTCCGGGATCACGAAGCTTAGGAGGATATTTTCTTGTAAGGATAGCACTGCACTCCTCAGTAAGTGCTACAGTTTGGCACTCTTGTAACTTGTGCTTCCTTGACAAAAGATCTTTCATAAATTTAGCATAATTTGGCATATTGACCAAAGCTTCAGCAAATGGAATATTAATATGAAGCTTTTTGAAAAGGTCCAAGAACCTGCCATAATGCTTTTTCTGATCATCCTGTTTGAATCTTTCAGGATATGGTGCCATAGCCCTTACATATTCAGGTTTGAGCTCAAACCTCTTCTTTTCAACAACAATAGGAGGCTCTTTTTCTTCACCTTTCTGAATAGGTGTTTGGACATTAGAAGGAATCTCCTCTTCTTTTTCTGGCTCCTCCACCACCTTAAGCTTTTCTGGAGCTCCTACCACCTTACCACTTCTAGTTGTGATAAACATACAATCCTCCTTGGAATTTTTAAATGTGTTACTAGAGGAAGTGCCTGGATTTTTATCAGCAACTTGCTTAGCCAGCTGGCCAACTTGATTCTTAAATTCCTGATAGAAGCATTCATGTTTTTAGTGGTGGCCCTAGTCTCTTCCATGAAGGCATTGGAGTGTTGGGCCATTTGTCCAACTAACCTTTCCAAATCAGAAGGCTCCTTAGCTTGGACTGGTGGAGGCTGCAAGTAGTTGTTGGAATTGTAATCCAGTCCCGTGCCTTGAGTTCTCCTCTGAAAATTGTTATTTGCAGAAGGGAAATCCTGATTCCTAGGAATGTTTCTTGGTGGAGATCTTTGCTCGTACCATACTCCATTCACTTGCACTTGTTGAGGAGAATCAGAAGATAACAAAGATGAGCATTCATTGGATTCATGCTCACCCTTGCAGTATTCACAAATCACATATGCAACTTGCATAGTGGAAAGTTGCATCTTGTCCAGCCTTGAGGTCAAATTTGCTAGCTGTTGTGCTAACAATTTATTTTCAGCTAGAACTGCATCATTGTTATCCAGGTGTAGAATCCCTCTCTTAGGCTTGGCTGTCAAACATTCATTTTCATTGGCAGCCATTCTTTCTATTAACTCAAGAGTCTCATTTGCTCTCAAGGATTTGATGCTACCACCTGCTGCACCATTCAGCACCATCCGAACTTCAGGTTTACACCCATTGAAAAAAATTCGGACCTGATCACCATTGGTCATGGGGTAATGAGGGCATCTCCTCATTAGATCCTTGAAGCGGTTCCAGGCTGCACACATAGTTTCACCCTCAGCCTGGGTGAAATTGGTGATATCATTCACCATCTGGTTAAACCTCTCCATGGAAAAGAACTCAGCAAAGAATTTATTTGAGAGACTCTCCCATGATGGAATACTTCTTGCTGGTTGCCTTTCCAACCAATTCAAAGCCTTCCCTTTAAGAGCAAAGGGAAACAGTCTCAGCCTGACTGCATCATTGGACACCTGGGGGTGTTTAGTGGAGTCACAGATCATCAGAAATCTGTCAATGAACCTGTGAGGGTCCTCATCAGCCTCTCCACCAAACTGAGCTCGCTCTACCAACTGAATATTGGCAGACTTGAGCTCCCAATGGTTGTTCCCCACTTCTGGATGAACAATGCTTGAATTTGGTCTATTGAATGCTGGTGTAAGAATTGTATCCATGAGTGGATTGTCCACATCATCATTATTCACAGCCATTGTTTGTGCTCCTTCAAACAGAATTCCTAACTCGTTGAATGCAAGCTTCTTCCGAGCAAGTTTTCTGTTCCTCTTTTCTGCTCTAGTGATTTCCAAATTAAGTGGAAATTCTGGGAGTGTACCTCGCATACAACTCAGAAAAGAGATCAGTAGCACTGTTTCAAATAAAAAAAAAATTAAAATAAATAAAGAAAATAAAAATATTCACAAATATTCACAAATCCAATCCTAAAGATCAAGAATATATGATATAAGATAAACCAATCCCCGGCAACGGCGCCAAAAACTTGATGCTCTCCGGCAAGTATACCGATCGCACAAGTAATAAAGTGATAAATAAAGTTCGTCTCCACAGGGATTGGGATCTAATATCAATTAAATTTTTTCTTAAAGAATGGAAGATTTCAAATAGGGTTTTTGACAAATATTGTCAATTTGATGGAAATTGAATTTTGAAAATAAAAGACTTGTTTTTGTATTTTTTTTTTGAAAATAAAACAATAAAATTGAAAATTGATTTGTAGAAAATTATGAGAAAAACATTGTAGCCAGGGTTCATTCACCAAATGATCCCCGCTTTTTACTCCGGATTGATTTATAAAAATTATTTATATAATCACTCAGATAAATTATCATCTAAAAGATTTAATAGTTAACCCTCAATTCCTTGCAAGGTTAACCCTTTAATCCCATGAGAAACCCCAATTCCTTGCAATGTTTCTCATGGGATCAAGCAATGGGCGTGATAATTTAAGCATCTGCAATCGTATACACGTCTATTCCTAGCACGCATACAGATTGTTATCTTACCCCCTTTCGAGATCAAAACCCCAATATTCCTATCTAGGGTTTTGATCCTCAGAATATCCCCAACTATTCAGATCGATCAATTCTAACAAAGGGAATATAAAATTCGCACAGAGTAATGATAAAGATAATTATATAAATCAAAAATCACAAATCAATCCTTCGTATCAAGGGTTCACATATGGATCGTGACCCTGACTACAATAAAAATGATCTAGCCGATCAACATCATGATCGCTGATCTAAAATTCAACATAAAATTAAAACAAAAGATAAAGAAATACTAGATGTAGATGAAGAACGAAGAACATCCAATGCCCTTCTCCTCCAATCTTCAGATCTGTCTCTTAACCTGTATCTGTGTTTTTCCTTTTTTCAGATCTGCCAAGTCTGCTGACCTAATTCAGCAAATGTCACATTTATAATATTCTCTTCTCCTTCCAAAAATGCCCTCAGAAAAGACGGAGATCTGTTCCCGCAAACCGGCGCTGATTGGCGCCGAATTGGCGCACGTTTGCGCCACTCCTCATGGCGCTGGGTGGCGCCACTTTTGCACACAAATGGCGCTAGTTAGCGCCACTTTCACTATTCATTGGCGCTAACTAGCGCCACTTTCACTATTCATTGGCGCTAACTAGCGCCACTTTCACTATTCATTGGCGCTGGTTGGCGCCACTTTTGCACACAAATGGCGCTAGTTAGCGCCACTTTCACTATTCATTGGCGCTAACTAGCGCCAACTTCCTTCCCTTTTAGGCGCTAGCTAGCGCCAGTGCACTGACTTACGGCGCTAGCTTGCGCCATTTCCTTTGTAATTTGGCGCTCCCTTGCGCCAATCTTCTGTGTTATTGCGCTGAGAAGCGCCACTTTCTTTCGTAAATGGCGCTAGGTTGCGCCAAGGTTCTGTCTTGTTGCGCTGAGGAGCGCCACTTTGTTGCTACCTCGCGCCACTTTGATGTCCTCGCTGCAAAGTTCGTAATCTGGTGCGGTTTTTGTGCCAATTTGGTGCTGACCCGCGCCATGCTTGGAACTCATAGTGTGCTATAACCGTGGAAAATTGCATTAACAGGTTTTTTTTTATAATTCTTCATTTATTTTCCCTGTAAAAATACAATTAAAAGGTGAATATTATTGACATTCAAAGAATCAATATAATTAGCAAATATGTATTTAATTTGCTCTCTTATGACTCAATTCTCGTCAATTTTATCACAGAAAAATCACACTTGCCAGAGGCACAAGAAGGCATAAAAGAACAGACATAAATATTATATCTGACTTCGATGAAAGTCAGGAGAAAAGTGTATTATAAGCAACAGTGGTGTACAATTTATGATATGTACAATAGGACCATAGACGAACCTTGCAGTACTATGAAAGATAAACATATAACAGAGATGAGCTTATGAGATTGGTGAAATTCCAAGTATATGCGTAGTATAGTAAGACAATTATGTACAAGTGGTCTTGGTGAATAGACTTCATCAAGGCGAGAGGTTTTGAACCTGAAGAATTATTGAGAAAAGGGAACAGATATGCGTATGTGTGAGTTAGATACGTCATGTTTGATTAGCGGTTATGAGACCAGGACAAGTGCGGTGCACTTGAATGAATTGGGATGGTCCAAGCAGAGAAGCAAATAGAATATTCGATGAGTAATCCTACGAGATTTGACCACTTGAAAGTATGATGCTGATAGATTGATAATGTGAGAGATATTGAAATATGGGAGTGAATTCCATAAAGAGGTAGTGTTGACTAAACACAAGTGAGGTGAACTAAGGATGAGTATATTATTATGTGTAATATGTATGAGGAAAAGTGAAGGAATTGCCATGGATGACACAAGATATATGTACCTTGAAGACACTATTGCAGTTAGTGGAGGTTGACTCAGATTGGCAGGCGTATCAGTGATAAAGGAACAGGATGGTTGAGATGTACAGTCATTGTACGAAAGTAATGAGAGTTGTAAAGAGATTTCGATCTGGTGGTATATGTATATTTACTACTAATAGTAGTGCACTTATGAAAATATTGGTATTTGATACGGAGGGACAGGCAGAGTAGAGGTATTTTCAAGGTAAAGGGATATTTTACAACCACCAAGGGTGGAAGTGATCAGGAAAATTGATGAGTTGCTCTACAGTATTGAGCATATGTTATGTGAGCCGTGACGGGCAATGGACTAGAACGGTGGCATAAGTTGTGAGTTATTGTTGTATAACAATAAGGTGAGATGGTATGATTAGTGAATGAATGAATGTAAAACTTAATGTGAAATCAAGTGATTATTATACGAACCAAGTGACAATAAAGTTCGAAAGTAAGAGGTTAATGAAAGAACTGATGTGTAAAGTGTAATGATAAGATGAAAATGATAAGATTTGTTAGTGAGCTGAGGTATAATCGTCAGTGCAAGAACGGACGAGTAGTTTTGAGTGCAAAGGGTTAATGTAAATTTCAGGGCAAGGATTGAGGTGAAGTAGTTATCTGTGATTCGACGGAAATGATTGGAAGATCCCTGTGTGATGGGAAATGTGAAACTTATACTGAGAGATTTGAGTTGTGTACAGAACTTTGAGAAAATTTAGCAATTATGGATTAGGGATTATGTTATGAACCATGGCAAGTGATTAGTCAAAGTAAAAGAGTAAACAATCTGTGAGAAGAATAAGCAAGGAAGAGATAATGGACTACGGACTGAACGGTAACAAGACAGAAGGAACTATTACGAGTTAAAACGTGTACGAAATTACGAAGAGAATATGGATTATTATAACCGCGACTATGTTATAAACCAGGTCAGAGGGGTCACCGAAACAAAAGTAAACTACCAGTGAGAAGAATGACACGAGAGAGCAAGATGAATTAACTTATATATAACAGGTGTATATTATACCACTACTACTAAGAGTATGGGGGCAGCCCATGTGATAATACAGAACAATTTTGATGTTATATACAGAGGTGATACAGACACCAAATGGACTGGGTCCATGTGTGATCTGGAGTGCACGGTGTACCAGTTTGTTGTCATATACAGATATATTATGAGTATAAAATTTCTCTGTGCACTGGGTGCATGTGATATGAATTGATAGTAGGAAGATCTCAGTGGGGCCTATGTGCCAGGAGTGTATAGCTATCTCTGTGTGGGTTAAGTTCCCGGAGACTAGTAGTATTTGATATGAGTAATGAGAAACGAGGAAGTGTTCCACATTGGTGTAACGGTTAGTATGGTAGAGATAATTTATGTAAATGCACAAAGAAGAAACGTTTGGGGGGATGCCTTAGAATAGGGACAGCTAGTAGTAAGTCATTTTTACGGCATGGATCATATGGGTGGATTCTCTGATCGGTGGGTCATGGCATCTGGGGCCCTTAGGACAGCAAGAGCTCGAGGGGTTAAACCTGTGAATGTTGTTACCCACTGTATTGGGAGAGTTTTTCCATATGGTTAACGCAAGATGCGAGGTTATATATTTGTAGATGGACAATAGTATGTCAGGTTTGGATATAAGAGTTGTGGCTTAGTGTGCAAGATCTTCGAAGTGTGATACTGAAGCACTATTGTGGGTGTAAAGAAAGTTTGATGAAATAAATTTTGTCTCTAAGTGAAGTAGTAAGTTAGTTGGAACCCTCGTCTTATGACCAAAAAAGGATAATAACGTGAGTTAAAGTTGACAGAATGAGTAAGTGTCCTTCTAGGAAGGCTAGTGATGATCAAGATTTCAGGTTAAAACAGTAAAGTGTGAGCCCTAAGGAAAAGATAAATTGAAATAGAGTCAAGTACGAACGTGTATTCATAGATGGGAACTATAGTTGTAATTGATTACCAAAAAGTGAATAGCTTGGTTTTGCTGGTAAAGTAGGTTGAGAAATGTTGTATGTAATCGCATATGCCACTTATGGTGGAAAGTGTGTGGAAAATGCACCATGATTGATGATGTTTTGATTAAGTACTAATGAGGTATGGACGAGTGTTTGTGGTAATTTTGAATATTCTGAGAAACTGATATACCAACTGGCGGGGAATTATAGAAGTGGTGGCAATAATGGAATTGATTTTAAGTGATTTGATAATTAAGTGTCAAGGATTCCTTGTGAATAGGACTTGTATATGAGAGAGATGGCATTTTGAATAGTCCATCAGTTAATAGTGAAGTGGGTCGGAAATTGATTTGTTCCAAAGTGTTTAGTGGAAGTGAGTAAAGCTGTAAAGTAGTAGTATTTTGAGTTTGACATCCAGGATTAAATGATGACGATTACGAGAAAGAGGTATAAATGAGTGGACCATATGGTTAAGTTGCAACATCGGAGTGGGATGAAAGTCAAAAATAGTTAGTAGGTGAAAATATTAAGCCTGAGTTCTCGATATGGAGGTCATTGATGAGTGTTGTGTTTAGACCGTGAGAGGTCTGAGTATAGAGTTGAGCTGACTGAGTTGATAAAGTTGAGATGGTTCAGTAAATGAAAAGAGTAACAGTGAAAGTAAATTATGAATATGATTAGTGGATGGAAAGATTCAGGAGTGTGTGTGGTTAAAAGATCTTAAAGGGTTAATTGAAGAGATAAACTATTGTGAGAATTGTGAATTTCGTATAATGAAGAGAAAGATATGGTTATAAGTACCTAAGAAGAGATAAAGACACGTGACAAGGAAAATAAAGTATATAAGTATAGAATTTAACATGAGTCGGAACTGTAGGAAACGACAAAGTGCCCTTGAAACTAGAAGGATGTGCTTCGGTGAAAGCTAAGAAAATAGCTAAATCATAAGAGTAGTAACAGTAATGGAAAGGACTAGTATGTCTGGGTATGGCTAAAACAGGGAGGACAGCGAAAGGAGTTAAGTGCTACAGAAAGTGTGAAGATACATGAGAACGGCAGAGCGTATTATGGAAACGACTAGAGATTTTTGGAAACGGCATTGGGTCAGAAAGACAGATGAAGATGAGGATGAGATGAAGTGAGATAGAAAAATTGTAATGTGGTCTTCTATTACCTATAAATTGGTGAAAGTGTAACCGTAAGCCGTGAAGAGCTTAAAGTATTGTGAATTGAAGGTCGTGGCACCATAAATGACAAGTGTAAAATGAGTATATGATGAACTACAGTGAGTGAAAAAGCAACAGTGGTTTAAGGAAACAATGAAAGATATAATGAGTTAAGGGGTCAGATACCCGAAGTTATCAAGTTTGTAAAGGATGAAGTAATCATGGATACCGCAGAAATGAGATTTTCGATTACACCACGTGTTACGGGACCGTTAAGATGTAATTTTGCGGACAAAATTCTAAAAGGTGGGGTGATTATAACACCTCACAATTCTAAAATAAGTAATTAAAGTGTTAAGTGAGAAATTAAGTGAAGGATTAGTGAAAATCCCAAAGAATAGTGATATGCGGTCAGCATATAGGAAATTACAAGGCAAAAGAGGAAGAAAATGACTCAATCAATGCAAGAAAAGCAGAGAAAAAGAATAAAAATATCCAAAGCCTGAATATCAAAGAAGATGAGCAAAAGGAGGCAAAAACAGGTCAAAAAGACCTAAGTTCCCACGCTCACAGCGCAAGAGTGGCGCTGAGAGCGCGAGAAAGCAAAAATGGACAGAAGGTCCCGCGCTCACAGCGCGGGGTTGGCGCTGAGAGCGCGGGAAGGAAAAAAATGGCAGTAACTCCCACGCTCAGAGCGCGGGAGTGGCGCTCTGAGCGCGGGAGGCGCGAAAGTTAGAAGATTCAAAATTTGCCACTTAGGTCAGAATTCCTCTTATAAAAAGAGGCTCAACCTTTGAAGGAGGGGATCTCAGAATACACATCACAAGAGCTAGAGGAGGCATTCTTCGTGTTCATCACTCTGTTCTTGTATTCTTCTTTATTTTCTTTTTCCAGTTTATGTTGAAATCAGATCAGCGATCATGATGTTGATTGGCTAGATCTATTTCTGTAGTCAGGGGCATGATCCTTTTGTAAACAATTGCTACAAGGATTGATCCATTTTATGTATTGAATTAATATATTTCATCTTTTATCTTGAGCGTATTGATATTGTTTCTGTTAGATCTGATCAACCTAATAGGAAATGATATTCTGGGGATCAGGATTCACAATAGGGATGTTGGAATACTTGATCCTGAAAGGAGATAAAGATGACTCTCCATGCATGTTCTAGGGATAGACTTGTATGGATTGCAGTCGTGGGATTTATCTACGTAATGCTTATTTTCAGGCGGAACTACTAAGGGATTAGGGTTCCAATTGAAGTAAAGGGTTAGATCGCCAAGGGATTGGGATCTAACTAATTATTCTAAAAGATGATAATTTGTCTGAGTTGTTAATGTCAATAGGTTTTATGAATCAATCCAAAGTAAAATTGGGAACAATCGGTGAATGTACCCTGGCTACAGTCTTTTTCATCACTTTTTCTACAAAAATATTTCTTCATCTATTTTAAGCCTTTTCCAGAAAAATACAAAAACAATTCTTTTACTTTTATTGTCATTTAATTTAATTTACAATTCTTTGTCAACAATTAATCGATCTGTCTAAATTAAGAGGACTGGTTATAGTAGTACTTGTTCATCAATCCCTGTGGAGACGATACTTTCTTATCACTTTATTACTTGGAACGATCGGTGCACTTGCCGAGATCGCAACAAGTTTTTGGCGCCGTTGCCGGGGATTGTATTTACAATATTACCAATAACCTTAGATTCTTGAGATTAGATTTTTATTTTTCTTTTCTCTTAATTGTGTTGTGCAGGTGTTACTAATAATTTTCCCTGAATTTTTATGCGAGGTAGACTTCCACCTAAAGACTTTGTAATAGACTCTGAAATTACAAAGACAGAAAAACAACTACGGAAGGCTGCTAGACAGATCATTTGGGAAGATTTGAAGCACACATCTTTACATCCAATTCAAGAAATGGCTGAAAACAACAATGTTGGTCATGGGCGAGGAGGAAATGCCAACAATCAACCTCCAAGACTGTTGAATACAATTCTGACTCCAGTATTCAACAGGGCCAATTCCAGCATAGTCAGGCCAAACGTGGAGGCTAATAATTTTGAACTCAAACCATCATTAATCTCTTTGGTGGAAAGAGTTCAATTTTCTGGAGCTGATGATGAAGATCCACATGAGTTTATGGACCGGTTCTTGATGGTCTGTGATACCACCAAACACAATGGGGTATCTACAGATGCCATCAGGCTTCGGTTGTTCCCTTTCGCTGTTAAGGGAAAAGCATTGAGGTGGATCGAGAGACAACCAGCAAACAGCATCCTGACATGGGAAGATCTGTCCAGTAAGTTCTTTGATCATTTCTTTTCCATGGAGAAATATAATCAGCTGGTGAACGAAATAACAAATTTTCGCCAGTTGGAAGGAGAATCATTACGTGCAACTTGGAACAGATTCCAAGAATTAAACAGGAAATGTGCACATTATGAAGGAGATGATGATAGAAAAGTGGTGATATTTTTCAACGGAATCACCCCAGAAACCAGGATGATAATAAATAGTGCCGCAGGAGGCTCTATTCGGGAAAGCACATCTGAGCAAGCCATTGAGTTGATCAAAAAGCTTGCAAGGAATGAAAATGAGAGTGTGCTTGTTCCCACACAAAGAGCACTAAAAAAATCTACAGATAATGATGTGATATCATTATCTAAGAAGGTTGACAAAAATCTCAGGTTCAGTTATGTTTGATTAAATTCTGGATATACAAATTGCTAGCATGATATTGTATAGCCAAATTTTGTCAACTAGTATGTCTGAATTGCTGAGCTTGAATGGTTAATAAATTCCTAAATGATTAGTTTGGAAATCTAGTTTAACATCATAGCCAGTAAGTTTTTGGGCCCAAACACTGAATTTATTTTGAGAGATATCACTGTGATAGCATTCTAGAACTTGCTTTGTTTCTCTGAAATACATGCATAAATTGAAATGATAAAGGCAGATTTTCTTTTGTAGCCACGGCCAAATAAATCACCTATGTGAATTTTTCCAATCTTAACCCTTTGGGCCTGAACCTTTTTGTTCATAAACCCCTGTTGAGTAGACATATTCTTACCTTACAAAGAGGTTGAATCCATGATGTGTAGGAAAGAAATGAAGGTGAGCTCCACAAAGGTCAAGATAAAGAAGGTGACTGAATTAAAAAGGAAAAGAAAAAGGTGAATAAAAGGAAATATGGCAGAAGGAATTCCCGAAATTCTGTGGAACATTAGTGGAGCAAAATAAATGAGTTGAATGTGTTAAATAAAAAAAAAAAAAAAAAAAAAATACCAAATTTTCAATCTCATGGTTACTTGAGCTACTATCCAGAAAAAAAATTCCACCCTTTAGCCTGGCCAAGTTACAACCTGTGATGTCCTTTTGATCAATTTTGCATGTATTAATGTTCCTCATCTTTAGGTACTTGAGAATATGAGCAAGTTTTATGATAATGTTGTTACAGTGATAGCTAGAGTGATTGTCATTCCCCCAAACACTTGGGTTTTGAGTGTTAATTGATTATCTGGGTGAGGGATGTACAAATTAGATTCTAATCTTTTCATGAAAGGCATTATTAAAAATTCTTCACATTGATTCAAGCATACTTAGTAAGATGATCTGTTGACTGTACAGTGTTATGTTGGATTAATCTGTTTCCTGGATTTAGTCTTATACATTGCTAGGGACAGCAAAGTTCAAATCTGGGAATTATTTGATATGCGGTCAGCATATAGGAAATTACAAGGAAAAGAGGAAGAAAATGACTCAATCAATGCAAGAAAAGCAGAGAAAAAGAATAAAAATATCCAAAGCCTGAATATCAAAGAAGATGAGCAAAAGGAGGCAAAAACAGGTCAAAAAGACCTAAGTTCCCACGCTCACAGCGCAGGAGTGGCGCTGAGAGCGCGAGAAAGCAAAAATGGACAGAAGGTCCCGCGCTCACAGCGCGGGGTTGGCGCTGAGAGCGCGGGAAGGAAAAAAATGGCAGTAACTCCCACGCTCAGAGCGCGGGAGGCGCGAAAGTTAGAAGATTCAAAATTTGCCACTTAGGTCAGAATTCCTCTTATAAAAAGAGGCTCAACCTTTGAAGGAGGGGATCTCAGAATACACATCACAAGAGCTAGAGGAGGCATTCTTCGTGTTCATCACTCTGTTCTTGTATTCTTCTTTATTTTCTTTTTCCAGTTTATGTTGAAATCAGATCAGCGATCATGATGTTGATTGGCTAGATCTATTTCTGTAGGCATGATCCTTTTGTAAACAATTGCTACAAGGATTGATCCATTTTATGTATTGAATTAATATATTTCATCTTTTATCTTGAGCGTATTGATATTGTTTCTGTTAGATCTGATCAACCTAATAGGAAATGATATTCTGGGGATCAGGATTCACAATAGGGATGTTGGAATACTTGATCCTGAAAGGAGATAAAGATGACTCTCCATGCATGTTCTAGGGATAGACTTGTATGGATTATCGTGGGATTTATCTACGTAATGCTTATTTTCAGGCGGAACTAACTAAGGGATTAGGGTTCCAATTGAAGTAAAGGGTTAGATCGCCAAGGGATTGGGATCTAACTAATTATTCTAAAAGATGATAATTTGTCTGAGTTGTTAATGTCAATAGGTTTTATGAATCAATCCAAAGTAAAATTGGGAGCAATCGGTGAATGTACCTTGGCTACAGTCTTTTTCATCACTTTTTCTATAAAAATATTTCTTCATCTATTTTAATCCAGAAAAATACAAAAACAATTCTTTTACTTTTATTGTCATTTAATTTAATTTACAATTCTTTGTCAACAATTAATCGATCTGTCTAAATTAAGAGGACTGGTTATAGTAGTACTTGTTCATCAATCCCTGTGGAGACGATACTTTCTTATCACTTTATTACTTGGAACGATCGGTGCACTTGCCGAGATCGCAACAAATAGGCCAAAATACAAAGAAAGGGCAAAACGGTAATTAGCCAACACGCAACCCTAGGAAGATAAAAATTGAGCAGGAGGTCTCAGATGATAAAAATAAGCCTGGAAATGGATTCAGAACGAAAAATTGAGTGGATAGGCAAGTTTCAGAAAAATCAGTGAATAGTGTTTTTCGCGGGTAAAAATACCGCAGTCAGATTGCACCGTAAAATGTGCCAGTGGAATTTTGAGCTCTAGGTTTCAAACATGATTTATAAATGGTTTATAGAGTTAGGAAATATGATTTCTGGAAATATTTGATGGAATTAAGTCAGTTTTGAGAAGCGTGCCAATGGCGCGCGCAATAGCGTAAAACAGTGTTTTCCCCGAATGACCGGAAAACTCCGGATTCATCCGAGTGAGTATAATTAAAGGACATTAGTTAATATTAAAAATTAGAATTTCTAAATAATTTTTGAATTTGCGGACGTTTAGTGAAATCAGAGAGAAATTCGGATGTGTTTTAAATCGCGTGGGACCCGCTCCCACTTAAAATCACTTAAAACACCCCAAGTCACTATTCATCACCACTTTCTCCTCCCTTTCTCTCTCCTCTTGTGCGCTGAAATCACAGCCATTCCTCCATTTTTCATGCAAATTTTCATTTGGCCATAACTTAGCCATTTCTCCACCGAATTCAACGATTCTTGTCTTGAATTTTGATGGAAAACACCTTCTGAACACATTGGTACCACTTTCAAGCCTTGAAATCGCATGTGGGGGGAGATCATGGCCAATTACAGTTTCGATTTTGAGTTAATTTTTGGTGTTCATGAAGCTTTTTCATGCTCCAATGGTGGAGTATGCTTAGGTGGAGCCATATACCATGCAATTGGGTAAGTTATTTCAACAATTCATTGGTTGAATTTTGAGTTGTGATTATTGACCCTAAAGAGGGATTTTGTGATATGTTGTGTTAGAGAGCTCAAATGAAAAATATCTATTAGATGATAATGTCTTAGAATGATGTATTAATGCTAGAAATGCAATGAAAATTTTAAGCGAAAAAAATGGATTTTTAACTTAGGAAAAATTGATGCATGAAATGGAATTTTTGAGTTTTGTGTTAATGTGTGGTATAGTGAATTGTAGTGTGATTATATGATGTTAGGAAGTGATTATGTGAGTTGTGGGCCATAGGAATTGAGTGGAAATCCTTGGTTTGGGCTAACCAAGATTAGGCCATTTATGTACAATTGAGCAAATGGATGTGTTAGAACACTTTGGTGTTGTGTTGTGTGATGGAAAAGTTATTAGATGGGTTGTGTGGTGATTGGCATGTGGAAGAATCAAAGTAAAAATGATAAGTGTTGAAAGTGGCAAAATGTGCCTAAAGTGTAATAATTCGCAAAACGTTGCGAAAAAGTCGTAAAACCGTAAAACGGCGATTGAACTAGCCTTTGGGTAACCTAAGTAAGTGAAATAAAATGAGAAAGAAAATTTAGAAAAATAAAACCCAAAATAACACTATGTAGGCCGAACCCTTAGTGGAGGGGAGAGGAAATCTGACGCTTTCGCGTTTTGACGTATTTTGACTGAAACTGACGGCTGTGCATGGTTGTACAGGTTGCCGTACGTGGATATAAACTTGGAACAGTGAAACAGTGGATTGCCCTTGGTCCTGGATCAAGTGGATTGAGGCGTTCCCTGTGTATCAAGCTATGAGTGGAGTTTCTGCGGAGCTCAGTGGACGGATAAATAGAAAGGTAACCTCTTGGTACTGGGGCTTGTTCCCCTTTTTGTGTTCCACCTTGCTAGTTATGGCAACGGTAGGAAGTGTGTATGAGTAGTGTAGAACAGCATGAGCATGCATGTGCATTATCACAGTGGGTACTTATGTACCAGATCTCTGGCCAGTAGATATTTTTAGCCTTCGGGCAAGTGTTTCCGGACTGCCACTGGATAGGTCTCCGAGAGGGAGTTCCAGTTGACCCAGGGTCGTGGTGTGTTATCCGGATAGGAGCACACTAGGTTGTCTCGGGTGTATATGGTTGGAAGGGGTACCTTGGTGGGTTGTTCTATGAACACGCCAGGGGTAGTACCCATAGGCGTATAGCCGAGGACATGGCGTGGTATTGGTAGCTACCATCCCGCATGTCGTAGTTGTTCTGATATATTCCCCCTTTCTCTAAATCCCTTGCTTTATCCCGTTTTATAACAGTGGTGTTGTTTTTATGCTATTGATATACATCGAAGTGAACCATTGGGCGGAGTTTTCTCCAGAACCTCTTGGTTACTGAGATATATCCGTATATCTCACCCCGTCTCGGGGCATTATTTCAGGGTGTACCAGTGGATATGGAGCAGCGGGCAAGAAGCCCGCATGATGATGAGTGGAGCAGTGGTGTATAGTTTAGATATCATGTCATTTTAGTTTATGGATTTATTTGGCAAGTGAAATGTAATATGTAAATATTTGTAGTTTAAAGTTAAAGTTGTAAATGTAAATGTAATCCAGTGTTGTAAATGTACCATGGATGTATGTAATATGATGGAAGGGCTTTAGGCCTATTATAGGCTTATGATTATCCGTATTATGTTTTATGCATGAAATTGAAAGTAAACTGTTTATGTTTTAAGTGTATATTGGATTGGGTTGTAAGTGCCCCAAGGCGTTGTTGGTCCTTGTGTGTGCCACCCATTGGATTTTGCTGGATTTCAGGTGTAATAGTAGTGTTAAACAGGTTATGAAAATTTGGGGATTCTTGGAAATACAAAGGAAACTCTGGCGAATTTTCTGTAGAATTGGCAGTTTTTGGGTGAACTTTGGAGGAGCGTATCTCTCTCCATAGTGGTCCGATTGGGACGTGCCATACGCCATTTTGAAGCTTAAGATGTCCCCTACGTTGTATCAAAAGCCTAGGTTCATTGGTGGTGTGCGCAGCCCATGGGGGCTGTTGTCACGCACTGCCCTGTTTCTGGCCAGCACCAGTGGGCAGATTCGGGTCTGTGTTGGGAAATTAATTCCCGCTTCGTTACTTGGTCAAATTAAGCGTACGATATATCAAATCGAAGTTTGAGGTGTCTAGTTTATGGTGTAAAATTTTGAGAGGCAGTGTCCTTGTGGTTAGGTGCAGTTTATTCCGTGAAGTTTGGACGTTTTTAGACTGTTTCGGAGTTGGTAGGCAATGTTGTTTGTCCAACTTCAAACGGCGATAACCGGAGCCCACGAGCTCGGAATCGAGTGTGTGGTAGCTTGTTAGAAAGGTAATTGAATAAGGAAAAAAGATAACCTGGAGTTTAAGTTCGGATTTTTATTTTTGTGTTCGTAGAAAAACAATTAGCAAGTCCAGTTAAGTGGTAAAAACGTAAAAGTGAGGAATTGGCTAAGTGGGTTTATGGGAACCCCTTAGTATCTTGTAGGTAATAAAATAAAGTGTATAAATAGTTAAGAAAGTCTTCCGCTAGTGTTTCAGTTACGGTCACAGCTTTTTATTATTACGCTTTTTATACTTTTACTGTTCGCGTAATAATCGGAAAAAGTTTATTCTCATTTTTATAAATGAACTGCTGTGATTGTAACTGCGCTTAATATCATAATTAATGTTAACAATACCGGTACGTAACGGGCTGTTACATACCCCAAAGCTTAGTCAGTAGTTCAAGGTGTCTATGGAGCTCTCAATACTGCACACAAGTCCAGCACACCCAAGGACACGAAAATGCCACACCAAAGGTTGGTTCTTGGCACCAAAGGAGGCTTCTTGAAACCTCTAATGGCATGAACAATGGTTCATAACCATGGAGACAACACCACAGCCCACTAACAGCCCTCACCCAGCACCTCAACTCAGAAAAGGTGACACCACACTCACACAAGACACACTCTAGTTGCTTGGAAGAAGGAATGGTGAAGAAGATTGAAGAAGGAAGGTCACCAAGCTCACAAATGGTGAAAGAGAGCAATGAAACAGTGCCAAACTCTCAGAAAACTCAGCCTCTCACGTAGGAATAGTGGCTGCCTAGGGTTGTGTGCCTTAGTGTGTCTATTTATAGGCACATGGCCACTTAGCGCACAGTATTAGCCTTAATAGCAAAGTAAAAGATCTTGATCCCAAACTTTGGAATCTAGACCTACGCATTTTTCTAAGAATTGTCATATTTTTATTTTATTTTTCGGAGCACCTTTCCGGTACGCGCTTTTCCATAGCCAGTATCAGTTCTGGCATCAGATTACGTCATTTTGACTTGAAACTTGTTTTACAAGTCCTACATAATATTCTAGTAATTATCATGCATTCGTTATAATTTTCCGGGATACTTTTCCGGTACGCATTTATACCGAGTAGCAGAACCGGTATCTGCGCTTTTCTTCCGAAAAGCGACTTTCAGCATTCTTACTCACTAATTGTAATTATTTAAGCCTCATAATAATTATTAAGGTCAATTATGGAATTATTTCCTAATTATCATAATTAATTTACTAATTACCTTAATTAACGGTGCGGGTTCTTACATTTACGGAAAAGGTTATTGTTATAAAAAGGAATATGATAAAAGAAAAAAGTTGCCGTAATTTAATTAACCCAATTACTGTGATTGTAACTGCGCTTAATATCATAATCAATGTTAACAATACCGGTACGTAACGGGCTGTTACATTTTATGGTATCAGAGCAGTTTTGTGAGGGAAACTCTGATTGTGTATGTTTGTATCTTGTGTGCCATAGCTATCTGTGAACTATTTATGATTAATGTATATGTGATTCCTCAGTGTGGGTCTGATCAACTCATTCCTTTGTGTTACATGTACAGATATCATGAGTAGGGCGCGTGGTCGCCGTGGGGCACGTGGTGCAGGTCCTTTGCCACCGGATCCGGTCACTGCAGTCCTGAATGCTCTGCAGGCGGAGACGGCTGCAAATAGAAATATGACTGAAAACCTGATGAAGACTAATCAGGATATGATGCAGGCCTTTATGGCTGAGATGAGGGCTGATAGAAACCGTCCTAGGAGGGATAATTCACCTCCACACACGGCTACGGTGACTCCTACACCGACGCCATCTGTTACTCCTCAACAAGGGGAGAGTGGGGCTAGTCACCACACTGGTGAGGCTAGTCATCATACCACTGACCCTAGCTATGTTCCTGATCCGTCATCTGTTGCCCAATCCACTGGGGCTGCGGGACAGGTAGTTGATAATGCTGATGATGAGCGTAGGCTCATATCCTTTAGGAAACATAAGCCACCCGCTTTTCTGGGGTCAAGGTGTTAGCATATGGGTGTCCTAGAGACAATCTTTTGATTAAATAAAGGACACTAGATGTAGAACTTTGTTTGTCGCAAATAAATGAAAGCACTATTTATTCAGTTTCATATTGTGTCTCGATATTACTGTTAATATTATATGAACGAACTGGATAAACCCCTTGGAATAGAACAGGTATCTCTTGAGTATCTGTGATGAGATCACGATCATGAGGATTCAAGGATATTGCATGTCTATTCCTAATTATATGTTCCTAGTCTAGAGACACTGAGTTTGGGGATCAGTGATCTCGAGTAAAGACTAGTACGACTTATCTACTTGTATATGGATACAAGGTAAAGACCTCATGAGCTGCAGATATGGAGATATCTTAGCTAAAGTCGTGGGTGGACCTATAAGAGTATAAATCGCACTGAACAGACCCAAAAGAGACTCTATGAGGAAATCTCACAGATAGTGTCATTAGAGTAATCTCTTTATGTTTGGGTATGTCTTTCCTTAGACCAGAAGTTATTACCTAGACTGTGTTCTTGAAGGCATGTTTTGATTGTATGCCTCGTCTGCCTGAAACATGGAGACTCATAGGTATGCTATTGGGCGTGTCCTTAAAGGGCACAGGGCTAGGGTAATAAGCTGAAGAAATTCGTCAAATCTCTGTGAGAGGTTAGGTTATCTGTAAACCGGAGAAATCGGGATGACATTTACAGGGACTCGGGAATCTATGCATAGTAAAAGAGATCATGAGATGATCTGCCTTTAGAGTCAGTAAATTGAAGATTCCCTATTTCAAATAAAGCTTACCCTAAACCGCAGGGGTTGATACATTTCCTTACCCTAGGTTAATGGGAAGATAACCGAGACGAAGGGATATACATACGGTAACCAAATATGTGCAATAGGTTGATCAAGTCATTAATCTGACTAGTTCTGGGGCAACAAAGCATTGCTAGTGCTCTGTGTTGTCATTAATTGGGTTGTGGGCTTGTTGGGCCCAAGCTCAGTTATGTCAGAAGCTAAGTTGGACCTAATGGGTCACACACTAACACCTTGTAGTCATGATGGACTAGCTTTAAAGGTATTGGGCCTAATAATGGTTGTTAGCCCAAGAAGCTGTTTGGAAGCCCACCTAAATGGGTGGGTGGTGCATGGAGTTTAGTAATGGGCTTGGATAGTCCAAGCCATTACTAATTAATTTAATTAGTTAAATTAATAATCAAATATTTGAATTTCGAATTTTGAATTGGAAATTTGAATTTAGAATTTGAATTTCGAAATTCGAATTTTGAATTTGAAATTTGAAATTTGAAATTTGAATTTTGAAATTTGAATTTGGATTCGAATTTTGAAATTCGAATTTTGAATTTGAAATTTGAAATTTTGAATTTTGAATTTTGAATTTGAATGTTTGAACGTTTGAATTCAAGTGTTTGAATTCGAATTTGAATTGGTTTTGAAAAGTTGTTTCATAACAAAAGGATAAGACAGGATCTTATTGGAGCATATTCCTTGGATCAAGAAGCATCTTTGGAAGCACTTCCTTGGCTGTTCGGTGCGCAAGTTTAAGTGATAAGAATGTCATCTTATCACTTAAAACAAACCTCCATTCAGATTTGGTGGTTGAGGGAATCAGTGGGTGAGTTGATTCAAATTTTGAATGCAACTACTCAATATATTTGGACCCTTTCTAGGGCTGAATTATGCGCATGAAAAGTATATACTATATGATAGTTTATGAATTTAAGTTTAAATTATTTTGAACTTAATTTCATGTAGATAAGATTGGAGGTTGTTGGCAAAATTTGTTTTGCAACAGCTCCACCTTATCCTCCCTAATCCATGCGCAAATTTCAAATGATTTTGAAATTTTGTTTTCATTTTGAATGATTTAAATCCCTCCCCCTCTCCAAGTGTGCGTATGACTTGTTCCTCACCTTAGGGTTTTGTGAAAACCCAGCCAACTCTCCTCCATCTATGCACCATTCTGTAGGGTAGCTCACTACACCTTTCCAAACAGAATACCTAGCCTCCACCTTCACCACTTGTGCGCATAGCAAGCCTCACTGTAGTGTTCATCTGGTGGCTTTCAAGAAAGGGTTCTTGCATCATTGACGAACGGTGGTGTGGATCACCATTAGAGGGTTTGAACCCTTCAAGCCTGACATCTGATCTCCCTGACTGATCAGGCCAAAAACAAGGTAACATCATGCTGTCTTAAAGCATGAACCTATGTGTGCATGTATGTTCCGCAGTAAAAATTTTTGTTTTACACCTTACATGCATCGGCCTTCAAAGGCCAGTTTACTTTCACAAGGGACCCGAAGGAGGTTACTGCTTGGCTGAGGGGAATGGATAAGATTTTCCAAGTGATGAGATGCCAAGATCCACAAAAATTGTTGTATTCTGTTTATATGCTGGAGGGTGACGCCCAGGAGTGGTGGGACAATGTGTCTCGCCCATATGCTATTCAGGGTGAGATTATTTCTTGGACTATGTTTGAAGGATTATTTCATGAAGAATATTTTCCCCGCGATGTTCGGGAGGCAAAGCAAGGTGAGTTTGATAGTCTTGTGCAGGGAGTCATGACTGTGGATGCCTATGTGGCAAAATTTAATGAATTGGTAAAATTTGCAAATTATGGAGGTACTCTACCTACTCCGGAGTTCTTGTCAGCTAAATTTCAAAGAGGGCTGAATGAAAAGATTGCTAAAAGAATGTCGAATACTGCAGTGAGAAACTTTGCTGACTTGGTGACCCAATGCAAGAGGGTCGAGACTGTTTATGGTAGGTATCCGAAGTCTGATTCGGCAAAAGAGCAAGAGATTAAGAGGACACCTGGTCCTTCAGGAAATACTAATAGAGGAGGCTTCAATAATAATAGGGGTAGGGGGTTGCATGTAAGGCAGCCTCCTGGTCAATTCAAGAGGGGTGGAACCCCTGGTGGTGGTGGTGCTGCGGACAGATATTTTACCCCACAATGTGGGAAGTGCAAGAAATACCACAAAGGTGTATGTGGTGCTGGTCCGTTGGCTTGTTTTAAATGTGGTCAGAATGGCCACTTTGCTAGAAATTGTCCATCTTCTTCGGGGCAGGCTGCGAATCTGCAGGCCTTGCCGACCGCGACTACTACTGCTACTCCTACTGCTGCTGTTCCTACTGTTGGACGGGTATATACTACAAACGCTCAACATACTGAAAAGGCTCCGAATTTGGTAAAAGGTATAATTTTCCTCTCTAATGTTGATTTGTCTGTGTTATTTGATTCGGGAGCAACGCATTCTTTTGTGGCGGACTATGTGGCTAAAGCGTTGGACTTAAGAGTAACACGAATGGTTCCTCCGATGCGTATTACTACCGCTACAGGAGAGGTGAGTGAATCGTCTTGGATTTGCAAAGATGTGAAGTTCACCTATTTAGGCAGGGGTTACACCATTGATTTAATTATCTTACCCCTAGCCTCTGTCAATTTGATATTGGGGATGGATTGGTTGTCTCGGAACTGCGCAATGATTGATTGCTGCGGAAAGAGGTTGTTACTATGTCACGAGAGGCCGTCTGTTTGTCCGTCTTTGTATTTGTCTGTCAGTCAAACTGTGAAAGCCTTGGAGGCTGGAGATCTGGGTTATGTCCTTTTGGGTGGATTGGTGGGTGACAAAAAAGAGGAGATTTCTTCTATTCCGATTGTTAATGAGTTTGAGGATGTATTCCCTGATGAGATACCGGAATTTCCGCCTGAGAGAGAGAGATTGAATTCTCGATTGACCTATTGCCTGGTGTGGGGCCGATCTCCTTGGCTCCATACCGGATGTCGCCACTTGAGTTGGCCGAGTTGAAGCAACACATTGAAGAACTATCTGCGAAGAATTTTATCAGGCCGAGTGTGTCTCCGTGGGGAGCACCGGTGATATTTGTGAAGAAAAAGGATGGTAGCATGAGATTGTGCACTGACTACCGACAGTTGAATAAAGTGACTATTAAGAACCGGTACCCGTTGCCGCGCATTGATGATTTATTAGATCAGTTGAGGGATGTAACAACCCGTTGTACATCGGTATTGTTAACATTGATTATGATATTAAGCGCAGTTACAATCACAGTGATTAGGTTAATTAAATTACGGGCAAATTTTTCTTTTAACATATTCCTTTTCCTTTACATCAATACATTTTCCGTAATCAATTAAAACCACACTATAATTGTAAATGCAATTTGCGGAATCATACACTTTCTAACATCATAAATCCTTCTTTTTATTCAATTCATTTAAACTCACCATCTTTCTCTCTCATTTTACCAAGTTATAGTCCTTTACGTTATCTACGCGTGGTTTCAAACCACGTATCATTTGGAGTTCTACCCATCAAGTTAAGCCCCTTCATTTTAGTCTAGAAAAACCTGAATTTTCAAAGTTTACACTGTGGTAATCGATTACCAGTGGGTGGTAATCGATTACCACCTGTCAAAAATGAGGCAGTAGCCAATTTTCTCAATCCTCTGTTCTGGTAATCGATTACCAACCTTGGGTAATCGATTACCTCACATGGTAATCGATTACCAAAGGCCAGTAATCGATTACCAGTGAAGACAGTAGCCAATTTTTCGTCCCCTGTTGCATGGTAATCGATTACCATGCTTTGGGTAATCGATTACTATGCAGCTAAATGACAGATTACAGTATTTTAAGCCCCAAAGAGGGTGTGTAATCCATCCCTAACCCCTTGGTACTCCACATAACACATAATCATATCCTAATGTAGGCTCTAGGCCCTTCCATCATGCATTTTCCTTAAGTTTAAACATCATTTACAAGGTTCTCAAATAATGGCCATTTACATACAAATATGTGTTAGCATATGGGTGTCCTAGAGACAATCTTTTGATTAAATAAAGGACACTAGATGTAGAACTTTGTTTGTCGCAAATAAATGTAAAGCACTATTTATTCAGTTTCATATTGTGTCTCGATATTACTGTTAATATTATATGAATGAACTGGATAAACCCCTTGGAATAGAACAGGTATCTCTTGAGTATCTGTGATGAGATCACGATCATGAGGATTCAAGGATATTGCATGTCTATTCCTAATTATATGTTCCTAGTCTAGAGACACTGAGTTTGGGGATCAGTGATCTCGAGTAAAGACTAGTACGACTTATCTACTTGTATATGGATACAAGGTAAAGACCTCATGAGCTGCAGATATGGAGATATCTTAGCTAAAGTCGTGGGTGGACCTATAAGAGTATAGCTCGCACTGAACAGACCCAAAAAGAGACTCTATGAGGAAATCTCACAGATAGTGTCATTAGAGTAATCTCTTTATGTTTGGGTGTGTCTTTCCTTAGACCAGAAGTTATTACCTAGACTGTGTTCTTGAAGGCATGTTTTGATTGTATACCTCGTCTGCCTGAAACATGGAGACTCATAGGTATACTGTTGGGCATGTCCTTAAAGGGCACAGGGCTAGGGTAATAAGCTGAAGGAATTCGTCAAATCTCTGTGAGAGATTAGGTTATTTGTAAACCGGAGAAATCGGGATGACATTTACAGGGACTCGGGAATCTATGCATAGTAAAAGAGATCATGAGATGATCTGCCTTTAGAGTCAATAAATTGAAGATTCCCTATTTCGAATAAAAGCTTACCCTAAACCGCAGGGGTTGATACATTTCCTTACCCTAGGTTAATGGGAAGATAACCGAGACGAAGGGAAATACATACGGTAACCAAATATGTGCAATAGGTTGATCAAGTCATTAATCTGACTAGTTCTGGGGCAACAAAGCATTGCTAGTGCTCTGTGTTGTCATTAATTGGGTTGTGGGCTTGTTGGGCCCAAGCCCAGTTATGTCAGTAGCTAAGTTAGACCTAATGGGTCACACACTAACACCTTGTAGTCATGATGGACTAGCTTTAAAGGTATTGGGCCTAATAATGTTATTAGCCCAAGAAGCTGTTTGGAAGCCCACCTAATTGGGTGGGTGGTGCATGGAGTTTAGTAATGGGCTTGGATGGTCCAAGCCATTACTAATTAATTTAATTAGTTAAATTAATAATCAAATATTTGAATTTCGATTTTTGAATTTGAAATTTGAATTTTGAAATTTGAATTTAGAATTTGAATTTCGAAATTCGAATTTTGAATTTGAAATTTGAAATTTGAATTTTGAAATTTGAATTTGAATTGGAATTTTGAATTTTGAATTTTGAAATTTGAAATTTGAAATTTTGAATTTTGAATTTTGAATTTGAATGTTTGAACGTTTGAATTCAAGTGTTTGAATTCGAATTTGAATTGGTTTTGAAAAGTTGTTTCATAACAAAAGGATAAGACAGGATCTTATTGGAGCATATTCCTTGGATGAAGAAGCATCTTTGGAGGCTCTCCCTAGGCTGTTTGGTGCGCCACTTTTAAGTGATAAGAGTGTTATCTTATCACTTAAAACAAACCTCCATTCAAATTTGGTGGTTGAGGGAATCAGTGGGTAAGTTGATTCAAATTTTGAATGCAACTGCTCAATGTATTTGGACCCTTTATAGGGCTGAATTATGCGCATGAAAACTATATACTATATGATAGTTTATGAATTTAAGTTTAAATTAATTTGAATTTAAATTCATGTGGATAAGATTGGAGGTTGTTGGCAAAGTTTGTTTTGCAACAGCTCCATCTTATCACACTGTTTCATGCACAACTTTCAAAGAAATTTGAAAGTTTGTTTTTCATTTTGAATGAATGAATTCCCTCCTCCTCTCCAAAGGGTGCGCATAAATAGACATGTTCCTCACCTTAGGTTTCATTGGAAAACCATGCCAACTCTCCTCCTCTATGCACCATTCTGTAGGGTAGCTCAGTACACCTTTCCAAACAGGATACCTGGCCTCCACCCTCACCACTTGTGCGCATAGCAAGCCTCATTGTGGTGTTCATCTGGTGGCTTTCAAGAAAGAGTTCTTGCATCATAGACGAACGGTGGTGTGGATCACCATTAGAGGGTTTGAACCCTTCAAGCCTGACATCTCATCTCCCTGACTGATCAGGCCAAAAACAAGGTAACATCATGCTGTCTTAAAGCATGACCTATGTGTGCATGTATGTTCCGCAGTAAAATTTTATTTTACACCTTACATGCATCGGCCTTCAAAGGCCAGTTTACTTTCAAGTGGTAGCAGAGCCCGGTTGCTTTACCATCGACGGGTGATGGTACCTTGTTTGTGAAAAGAGTCTTTCACGGTCAAAAATCTTTAAAGGGTTAAAGTTTAAATTCTGCATGTGGATTTTGAATCACAAATCCTTTAAAGTGTTAAAGTTTTTGTTTTTATGAACATGAAAATTTGATTCTGTGTTCATAAAACATTATGCATCATGGTTTAGTTTTTTTTCTTTATGAAAGTTCTAAAAGGAACACCCTTTTTGAAAGGGTAGATTCGGCCATGGAGGGTACTAAGAGTACCTTGAATGATTTCTTATTTTTCTCCATGAATTGTGTCATGTTTATATGCATGAAATTTTGTGACAAATTTATCATATAGTTACCTATATGATTCGGCCATGTAGGGATATATGGCTACATGCATGGTTTAATTTTGTTTTCTTTGAGAAAGAATTAACAAAAATTTGAATTGAAATTGTTTTTAAATTCGGCCAATGAGAAATTTAAGATTATGAATCTTGATGTTATTTTGATGTTTAAATGTTAAATGTCAAAATACATGTGAAAATGTTATGTGATAATATAATGTTTGTGTTTGCAAGTTTTGAACTTTTCAGGTACAAACAGGAAGGGGATGGTCATGGTGCCCGGATTTGAATTTTTTTGAATTTTAAATTTATGTGTAATCGCGCATTTTAATTTACAAGTATATTTGTAATTTAAATTTTGTAATTTTGTTCCTCCAAAGTGTTATGGAGTTTCTTTAATTATTTGTAATTAGAGAAATAGGCTAGTGGCTTATAGACGACAAGCGGCCGTTGCTTAAAGAAGCAAAAAGGACAAAAGCGCGAGCACCATGGCTATCTCAATATAAACTGTTTATATGTATGTATGATTAGAACGTCTAGTATGCATAAATTGGGCAAATCGCGTTTGTATGGTTATTATGTTTGTCCAAAAGCGACTAGTGTATACCGATAGATGTTTGACATAGGTAACGACTAGCATGATAACTTACAATATGCGTTTGATGGGACCTAATTAACCCCAAGATAAAAGGAACCCTTAAAAGGAATAAATAATTAAGCATATGATTATCTCCCACCACCAATGCTACTCAAAACTCTTCTACGTAGTGGTGCTCCACAACTCAGTTGGGACCCACTATTTCGTTGGGCTAGAGTAGTGTTTGAAGTGTAAGACACTTAGGGTGCTGGTTTAATGCTTAACTAAGACATAAGTTGCAGGCACAGCCGGACTTATGTGCTTAGGGTAATGGTGCTAGGTTGGTTGCATGAGATGCACCACTAAGTGACAAAGAGTTGTCAACCTAAAGTTAAGAGAGGGTATGAGATACTGTTGATAAAGATCAACCCTTTATTTAAATTAATCTTGCGGTCTCAGACGGAGGTTAAAATAAATAATCGCACTCTTAAACCCACTAAGGTAAAATCTAAAGTAGATTAACCCTAAGTCAAAAGGAAGGGTCATTGACTTAGATAAATTAGTGGGAGGGGCAAATTATTTCAAGTCTTTAATAATTTGCTTTTAACTACATAACCGTATATTAACTAAAACTATCTTTACATCCTTTTCAGCTTATAGTATGACTAATCCACTGTCACTGTGTTCAATACTCGATACGAATAAACTGACCGGTTCGAATTTTATGGACTGGTATCGGAACCTAAGAATAGTTCTAAGGGCCGAAAAGATTGCCTACGTTTTAGATGCTGTAATACCCGTAGCTCCACGGGAAGGGGAAGAAGGGTTTGCGGAATTTGATTTCGTAACCCATCAACAGCACTTGGATGACAATGTGATGGCAGTATGCATCATGTTGGCATCCATGTCGCCTGAACTGCAAAAGCAGCATGAGCATATGGATGCTCCCTCTATTATCGTACATCTCAAGGAGTTGTATGATATTAAAGGCAGGCATGAGAGGTATGAGGCCTCAAGAGAACTGTTCTCTTGTAGGATGACTGAGAGCATGTCTGTTGCCAGCCATGTTCTCAAGATGATCGGGCTGATTGAGAAGCTAGGAAACCTAGGCTTCATCATGGATACCGAGCTAAGTAATGACTTAGTCCTCACCTCACTTCCACCTTCCTTCAGTCAATTCATCATGAATTACAATATGCATGGGATGCAAGTGAGCTTGCCTGAGTTGTTAAGCATGTTAACAACAGCTGAAGTGTCTATCAAGAAGGATAGGACACAGGCTCTTTTGATTGGTGGGCCTAGCAAGGCCAAGGGAAAGGGTAAGGAGCCTGCAAAAGGTGACCCCCTTAAGCCCAAAGGAAAATCCAAGAAGAAGAAGGGCAAGAAGAAGGGTAAGAAGGCACCTAAGGACAAGGGTGATGCTGAGTGCTTCCATTGTGGCAAGAAAGGCCACTGGAAGAGGAATTGTCCAGACTACCTGAACAATGTGAAGGACAAGAAGCATGGTGATGCTTCTGCCTCAGGTATTTTCATGATTGAGATAAATTATTCTTATGCTAATCCATCCTCATGGGTATTGGATACCGGATGTGGTTCTCATATCTGCAATATGTTGCAGGTACTTAGGAGCCCAAGGAGATTGGATAGAAACGAGGTGGATCTCCGCGTTGGTAATGGAGCAAGAGTTGCTGCTCATTCAGTTGGAGATGCTGACCTTATTTTGCCTACGGGCCTTTTATTGCATTTGAATAATTGTCTTTATGTTCCGCAAATTTCTAGAAACATTATTTCAATTTCTTGTTTAGAACAAGATGGATATACTTTCAGTATTAGGAATGGTACTTTTTCTATCATTTTGAATGATATGGTTTACGGTACTGCTTCTTTAATAAATGGATTGTATGTGTTGGAAATGGGAAATGAAGTGCTCAATATAGATGTGAAACGACCTAGGACGGATAATCAATCTTATCTTTGGCACTGTAGACTAAGGCACATAAATGAAACAAGATTGTCTAGGATGCATAGAGATGGATACCTGGACTCCATGGATTTGGAATCCTATGGACAGTGTGAATCTTGTCTAGCTGGGAAAATGATTCAACAAAAGCCCAAAGGGCTTGAGAGTCATAGGGCTAGTGAGTTATTAGAACTCATTCATACTGATGTATGTGGCCCAATGTCTATTGAGGCTAGAGGTGGATATTCTTATTTCATTACCTTTACAGATGACAAATCAAGATTTGGGTATATATACCTAATGAGATATAAATCTGAAGCTTTTGAAAAGTTCAAAGAGTTTAGGAATGAGGTGGAGAAACAGCGTGGGAAGATGATTAAGACATTACGATCAGATCGTGGTGGTGAATATTTGAGCCACGAGTTTCAGGGTTATCTGAGAGAAAATGGAATTCTCTCACAATTTACCGCTCCTTACACACCACACCAAAACGGTGTCTCCGAAAGGAGAAACAGGACCTTGTTAGACATGGTTAGGTCTATGATGAGTGAGACTCAACTTCCAAAATCATTTTGGGGATATGCCTTAGACACAGCGGCATACCTTCTAAATAGGGTACCGTCTAAATCTGTTCAGACCACACCATATGAGATATGGAGTAGTAAGAGACCCAACCTGAGTTACCTCAGGGTATGGGGATCGCCAGCTTATGTCAAAGCGTTGACATCAGACAAGCTTAGTGCTAAGAGTACTAAATGTCTATTTGTGTGGTATCCTAAAGGTACTAAGGGATACTACTTCTACTCCATGGAAGAACACAAAGTGTTTGTTTCAAAGAATGCTGAGTTCCTTGAGAAGGATTTGATCTCTCAAGGAGGCAGTGGGAGTAAGATTGATCTTGAAGAAGTGCAAGATCCACAAGAACAGATTGAGGAACCCGAGTCTGCTCCGCAGGCGACGTTCTCCAATGGAGAAGTAAACACACAACTCCGTAGACCTACGAGGGTCATCCATCCACCTGAAAGGTACGGGTTTGTGATTGAGAATCAGCAAACTGTTGAGGATGATGAACCAAGTAACTACGAGGAGGCGGTCAAAGATGTTGACTCCTCAAAATGGCTTGAAGCCATGGAATCTGAAATGGATTCGATGTATCAGAACAAGGTATGGACCTTGGTTCCTAAACCACAAGGAATAGTTCCTATTGGTAATAAATGGGTCTTTAAAAGAAAGACTGATGCAGATGGCAACGTTCAGACCTACAAAGCTAGGTTGGTGGCGAAAGGGTATCGTCAAAGACAAGGAGTTGACTATGATGAAACTTTTTCACCAGTTGCCATGATCAAATCTATTAGGATCATGCTTGCAATAGCAGCATACCACGACTATGAAATTTGGCAAATGGATGTCAAGACCGCCTTCTTGAATGGGTTCTTGAAGGAGGAAGTGTACATGACACAACCTGAAGGCTTTGAAAACAAAGATCAGGTGCATATGGTATGCAAACTACAAAGGTCAATATATGGGCTAAAGCAAGCATCAAGGAGTTGGAATATACGTTTTGATAAAGTCGTTAAGAGTAACGGTTTTATCAAGAATATAACACCTCACAATTCTAAAATAAGTAATTTAAGTGTTAAGTGAGAAATTAAGTGAAGGATTAGTGAAAATCCCAAAGAATAGGCCAAAATACAAAGAAAGGGCAAAAAGGTAATTAGCCAACACGCAACCCTAGGAATGTAAAAATTGAGCAGGAGGTCTCAGATGATAAAAATAAGCCTGGAAATGGATTCAGAACGAAAAATTGAGTGGATAGGCAAGTTTCAGAAAAATCAGTGAATAGTGTTTTTCGCGGGTAAAAATACCGCAGTCAGATTGCACCGTAAAACGTGCCAGTGGAATTTTGAGCTCTAGGTTTCAAATATTGATTTTAAATGGTCCATAGAAATAGGAAATATGATTTCTGATAATATTTGAGGGATTTAAGTCAATTTGTGGAAGTTTGTCAACGGAGCGCGCTGTACCTTAAAGCAGTGTTTTTCCGAACAACCGGAAAGCTCCAAATTTATCTGAATGATTAGAATTAAAGGATTTTGTTAAGATAAGAAAATTATAATTTCTCATTAGATTTTTAAATTGTGAATTTTAGTGATGATCGGAGGGAAATTCGGGTGAGTTTTAAATCGCGTGGGACCCGTTTCCACTTAAAAATCACTTAAAGCCACTATTCATCACCCTCACCCTCACCATTTCTCTCTCTTCCCTTGCGCACACAGCCCCCCTTTCTTCCCTTTTGCGCAGATTTTTCCCCCTCCCCTAAACCAAGCAATAATCCACCAAATTCAACAAAGTTTGTGTTGAATCTTGATGGAAAACACCTCCTAAACCCATTGGTAGCCTTGGTTAGCCTTGAAATTGAGTGTGTGAGGAGATCCATGCCCATTTAGGCCGCGGTTTGCAAGAAGAAAAGGGTGATCATGTTGATTTTAAATGCTCCAATGGTTGAGTATACTTAGGTGGAGCCTTATACCGTCCAATTGGGTGAGTTATTTCAACATTTCATTGGTTAAATTTTGAGTTGTGATAATTGCCCCTAAAGAGGGATTTTGTGATATGTGGTGTTAGAGAGCTCAAATGGAAAATGTCTATTAGATGATAATGTCTTAGAATGATGTATTAATGCTAGAAATGCAATGAAAATTTTAAGCGAAAAAAATGGATTTTTAACTTAGGAAAAATTGATGCATGAAATGGAATTTTTGAGTTTTGTGTTAATGTGTGGTATAGTGAATTGTAGTGTGATTATATGATGTTAGGAAGTGATTATGTGAGTTGTGGGCCATAGGAATTGAGTGGAAATCCTTGGTTTGGACTAACCAAGATTAGGCCATTGTGCACAATTGAGCAAATGGATGTGTTAGAACACTTTGGTGTTGTGTTGTGTGATGGAAAAGTTATTAGATGGGTTGTGTGGTGATTGGCAGGTGGAAGAATCAATGTAAAAATGATAAGTGTCGAAAGTGGCAAAATGTGCCTAAAGTGTAATAATTCGCAAAACGTTGCGAAAAAGTCGTAAAACCGTAAAACGGCGATTGAACTAGCCTTTGGGTAACCTAAGTAAGTGAAATAAAATGAGAAAGAAAATTTAGAAAAATAAAACCTAAATTAACCCTACTATGGCCGAACCTTAGGGGGGAGAGAGGAGGAAATCTGACGTTTTTGCGTTTCGACGTATTGTGACTGAAACTGACGGTCGTGCATGGTTGTACAGGTTGCCGTACGTGGACATAGACTTGGAACAGTGAAACAGTGGATTGCCCTTGGTCCTGGATCAAGTGGATTGAGGTAAGTGTTGTGGTTTACAAATGTACGTTGAAATTCATAAGTGGATTCAAAGTTCTAATTGGGGGGAATTGTCCTCTTTGTAGGCGTTCCCTGTTAAGCGCTGCAAGTGGAGTCTGCGGAGCTTAGTAAAAAGAAAGAAAGAAAGGTAACCTCTTGGTACTGGGGCTTGTTCCCCTTCTGTGTTCCACCTTGCTAGTTGATGGCAATGGTAGGAAGTGTGTATGAGTAGTGTAGAACAGCATGAGCATGCATGTGCATTATCACAGTGGGTACTTATGTACCAGATCTCTGGCCAGTAGATATTTTTAGCCTTCGGGCAAGTGTTTCCGGACTGCCACTGGATAGGTCTCCGAGAGGGAGTTCCAGTTGACCCAGGGTCGTGGTGTGTTATCCGGATAGGAGCACACTAGGTTGTCTCGGGTGTATATGGTTGGAAGGGGTACCTTGGTGGGTTGTTCTATGAACACGCCAGGGGTAGTACCCATAGGCGTATAGCCGAGGACATGGCGTGGTATTGGTAGCTACCATCCCGCATGTCGTAGTTGTTCTGATATATCCCCCCTTTCTCTAAATCCCTTGCTTTATCCCGTTTTATAACAGTGGTGTTGTTTTTATGCTATTTGTATACATCGAAGTGAACCATTGGGTGGAGTTTTCTCCAGAACCTCTTGGTTACTGAGATATATCCGTATATCTCACCCCGTCTCGGGGCATTTATTTCAGGATGTACCAGTGGACACGGAGCTGCGGGCAAGAAGCCCGCATGATGACGAGTGGAGCGGTGGTGTATAGTGTACTTTTTGGTGGCCATTTGGCCCAGGCTAGACTTAGAGCATGAACATGTATATGTATGTAGGAGGAGTCCATTAGCATTATGTTCATGTTATTTTGGCTAAGTTTAGTTTCATGTCATTTTAGTTATTTATGTATTTGGCAAGTGATGTTGTAATATGAAATATTTGTAGTTTAAAGTTAAAGTTGAAAATGTAAATGTAATCCAGTATTGTAAATGTACCATGGATGTATGTAATGTGATGGAAGGGCTTTAGGCCCATTGTAGGTTTATGATTACTTGCATTATGGTTTATGCATGAAAATGTTTATGTTTTAAGTGTTTGTTGGATTGGGTTGTAAGTGTCCCAAGGCGTTGTTGAACCTTGTGTGTGCCACCCATTGGATTTTGCTGGATTTCAGGTGTAATAGTGGTGTTAAACAGGTTATGAAAATTTGGGGATTCTTGGAAATACAAAGGAAACTCTGGCGAATTTTCTGTAGAATTGGCAGTTTTTGGGTGAACTTTGGAGGAGCGTATCTCTCTCCATAGTGGTCCGATTGGGACGTGCCATACGCCATTTTGAAGCTTAAGATGTCCCCTACGTTGTGTCAAAAGCCTAGGTTCATTGGTGGTGTGAGCAGCCCATGGGGGCTGTTGTCACGCACTGCCCTGTTTCTGGCCAGCACCAGTGGGCAGATTCGGGTCTGTGTTGGGAAATTAATTCCCGCTTCGTTACTTGGTCAAATTAAGCGTACGACACATCAAATCGAAGTTTGAGGTGTCTAGTTTATGGTGTAAAATTTTGAGAGGCAGTTTCCTTGTGGTTAGGTGCAGTTTATTC
>JAVKPL010009200.1:0-36326 GCA_032173675.1 Gastrolobium villosum
CGTTTTTCTGTTTTACGACTTTTACGCATCGTTTTGTGAAATATCTCACTCTAGGCTCATTAGGCCAATTTCATCACTTATTGTTTTTGCATTGATCCTTCCACATGCCAATCACCACACAACCCCTCTAATTACCTTTTTAACACATAACACATCACTCAAAATTTTCCAAAACATCCATTCCCCAATTTACCTCAAATGGCTGAATTCTCAACTTAACCAAACCAAGGATTTTTCAATCAATTCCTATGATCCCACACCTCACACAATCACTTCATATCATCATATATCCACACCACAATTCACCACACAAAGCCTCAACACAAAATTCTAAAGTCCAAAATTATGACCTCAAAATCCACTAAGTTAAAAATCAACATTTTTCACCAAAAATTTTCATAGCATTTCTAGCTTTAATACATCATTCTAAGGCATTATCCTCTAATGCACATTTTCCATTTGAGCTCTCTAACATAACACATCAAAAATCAAAGTTTAGGGTTCAAAATCAAATCACAAGAATCAACCGTTTAAAATGCAAGAACACTCATCCAAATGGAAGGTATATGACTCCTCCAAAGCATACTCCACCATTGGAGCATGAAAAAGCTTCATGAACACCAAAAATTCTCACAAAACCGCAACTGAAATGGGGCTAGATCTCCTCACACACACGATTTCAAGGCTCAAGAGTGGTACCAATGTGTTTGGAAGGTTGTTTCCAACAAATTTCAACACAAGAATCGCTTAATTTGGTTGAGAAATGGTTGATTTATCAAGGAAGGAATTTTGGAACCCAAATGGTCCATGGAGGGGGAGCTGCTGCATTTTTTTAGAGAGAGAATAAGGTGAGGAGATGATGAATAGTAAAGGGTGGTGAGGTGGCTAAGTGAAACTTAAGTGGGCGGGTCCCACGCGATTTAAAACTCATCCGAATTTCTCTACGATTTCACTAAACGTTCATAAATTCAAAACTTATTTAGAAATTCTAATTTTTAACATTAACTAATGTCCTTCAATTATACTTGATCAGATGAATCCGGAGTTTTCCGGTCATTCGGAGAAAACACTATTTTAAGCTATTGCGCGCGCTGTTGGCACGCTTCTCCAAACTGACTTAATTCCATCGAATATTTCCAGAAATCATATTTCCTAACTCTATAAACCATTTATAACTCATATTTGAAACCTAGAGCTCAAAACTCAACTGGCACGTTTTACGGTGCAATCGTACTGCGGTATTTTTACCCGCGAAAAAACACTATTCACTGATTTTTCTGAAACTTGCCTATCCACTCAATTTTTCATTCTGAATCCATTTCCAGTGTTATTTTTATCATCTGAGACCTTCTACTCAATTTTTATCTTCCTAGGGTTGTGTGCATGGCTAATTACCATTTTGCCATTTCTTTGTATTTTGGCCTAATCTTTAGGATTTTCACTAATTCTTCACTTAATCACTCAATTAAAATTTTAATACTTAATTTAAAATTGCGAGGTGTTATACATTCCAAAATGGCTCGATCTTGTTATAAAATAAAAAAATGGCTCGATCTCAGAACCTATGTCAAAATTTAAACTTTTCCGTTAGTACCAATGATAACACAAAGATGAAATGTTCGTTCAAAACTTTAATTTACTATCTTACCACTGCTAACAGGGTCAACACGAAGTGGTGGCATAACTTGCGAACTCAGGTTTCCTGAGTTTGTGTCAGCGTCAAAACCACCCTCTACGTCAGTATCTGAGGTGTCACCTAGCGGAATAACACTCCCAGGTTCACCATCTTCATCACTGTCCATATCCTCCTCGTGCTCATCTTCATCTATTTCCCTCAGTGTTATCTGACTTATGACAGGTGCAGGTGCAGATAAACCGACGACTCTGTCTTATTGACTAAAATATTGTTCATTTCTTGTATGCATGGGCGCAGATGAAGATTGACCACAATCTATTTCAACACATATCTCAATAAAATTTTGAAATTTTATTAATATTTTGGGGAGATATATTTGTGAGATTCCATTATAAACATCTTATTTTATTTTATTTTTGAAAAAAATAAGTATTCAATTAATAAAAGTAAAAGTAAAAGGGAAAAAAAAGAAAAAGATAAAAAACTGCACTGACAAAAGTGAAGAATTTGCTTTGGAAGGAAGGAAGTGAGTGAATAATGAATGGGATGGTTTCAATTTTCAATCTTTTGAAAGACAATGTTTATTAGGTTTAAGAGAAGAGAAAAAGAAGAAGAAAAAGAATAAAGGATTGCATTTCATTTTCATTTTCATTTTAAAACTTGAAGCCATGGCGATGGCCCTTTCGAACTCGATGAGGCAGAGACGCTCTCAGCCTTCTGATTCGGCGCCATCTCAGCCGTACACGAAGCTCGACAAGCCCCAGAAATCGGAGGGCGAAGACAAAGGGTTGGAGTGGTTGTTGCCGTTTCTGGCTTTGGGATTTTTGAGGTACACGAGTGCAAGTATATTTTTATATTCTATGTGTATTTTAAATTTAGGAAGATTTTAAAAATAAAAATGAAAAAGTATTTAAAATTATAACAAACATATAAATTATTAATTATGTACTAAAAAATAATTAATTTAGCTAAAATATAATAATGATATATTAAAGGGTTCGATTTTTCTGCGGCCAATATAGATAAGTTATCTACATTGAGTCCAAAATGATGTCATCTTGAAGTGAAAATCAAGATATTTTTGTAATTATAATTTATTTTAAGATTATAGTAGTCTTTTTCATTATAATTTTTAATTTTTTAACCCAAATCGATGTCATTTTCAGAATAAATGTAAATAATTTATCCACATTCACTCACCGTAGAAAGTAGAAACATTAAAGCCTATATTAAAAGGGAAAATATTATTAGAAATACAAAAAGACATGTATAATTAATTTTGAAAAATTAAACTTATAAAAAAGAAGTTCAGAATAATACGTGTCATTCCTTAAAGCAAAATAGACCTTGAAGATTAAACTACTATCGAGATTGTGCACTTTTAGAGTGTGACTAGTGAGATTTGAGGATATTAATTAATGTAAAAAAGATTAAATTGAAGTATTTTGAAAGTCTAAAGCAATAAAAAATTTGGGTAATAAAATTTATTTTAAGAATAAAAGTTTTAAAAATTATTTTGAGAATATAAATAATTGAAAATAAAAGATTAATGTAAAACAATTTTAAAATAATTTATAATTAAATAGTACTAAGTAAAAAATTAAGTATATGTTATGTTGAAGGGATAGAGACGTCTAGTTAGAGACTAGTATGTTGATCTTGAATTTAGGAACTCTCTCATATATTTATAGGTTATATATTTTTGAATGTGGGAGATCACTTTGTTTTATGAATACGAGCATCAGCCAAAGCGATGATGTGTGTGCATAGTGATAACATAACAGTAAATAGAGAGATAATGTTCATACTTGTAGGATTTACCTTTAATTTATAGAGTTTGCACGTGGGTAATGGAATTCTGGACATTGCCTGTGTCCAAGTACATAGCTGTCGTAATAGGATTCGCAATAATTAACAATCATTTCCTTTATTTGCCTTAATTTTTTTCTTTCCGTTATTATTTTTTGAACCTTCTAGAATATAAGCCTTTTACATGGACCCATAACAATATTTTAATAAAGAAAAATATATTATTTTTAAAAATAAAAATTTGCCTTAGAATTCTGTCTATGTTGCCAAAAAACATTTCCACAATCAAGTTGTAGCAAATTACCTAGAAATTTATTGTTTGAGGAATTTTTTAAGTGCTAACAGAGTACCAAATTAGATACTTTCTTTTCCTAAAAAGGAATTTTTTTTAACTCATTTAAACCATTATCTTTACCTTTATTTCCTTCTAAATCCCAACTATTTACCCAAATTATAGGAGCACCCAAAATTTGTTCATTGTTTGGATGAAAAATAAATCTCAATTCTCAACCCTGTTTAGTGGATCCTTAAGCTTTCAGAAATTGATTGAGCAATTGAATAAAATATAATATCCTCCATTTTCTAATGCAAAATTATGGTTGTTTGCAATATTACACAAACTACATATCTATGATTGGGCATTTGTATGGCTGGGACTTGGGAGTAGGGGTGAAAGTGAGGTGGGCTGGGTCAAGCTTTGTCCCGAAAAGCCCAAGCCTACGCCAAAAAATTTCAATTTGGCCTAGCCCAAGCCTTGTATGAGTCTAATTGCTAGCCTGACTTGGTCCGTTTATAAAAAAATGAATGGCCTGGCTTAGCCCATTAGCCTGTTAATTTTTAACTTCCAAGCAGAACCATGAATCATCTTTACAAAATACTCAAACTATGTTGCTAAACCAAAAATCATAATTTCAACGTCCAAACAAAATCATGATTCACAACAAAACTTATACAATCTCCATTTAAGTCATTTTCAAAAGCAAAATGCTCAATTTTTTTTGATAAATAAATGCTCAAATTAAATAACATATATTTCACCAGATCAACAAATAAATCCATACTATGTAAATTAAAATAATTACATGAATCCAACAAACACATCATGATGCTTGTAGTAAGTATAACCTCTCCCAAAAACTTTTTAATATATTCATATACACAATCTAACATGTTGAGATGTTGATTCCTCCTATATAAGAAATAAAGTTAGATTTATATTTAAATATAATCGAATATAATTAAGTTATAAATAATTGCAATTGATTAAATTTATATCTTTTGTTTTTTCTTCAAGGCATACTTACTCTATTTTATTTTATTTAAAGTAAATAATACAATATAGGTCGGCCTGTAGACTTATAGGCCAGGCCTTGTGAAAGTGGGCCTATAGCCTTTTTATTAAACAAGCTTTTTTCAAGGCCCAAGCTCGGCCCATTTTATGAAATATACTAGGTCAGGTCTGGCCTGACGTAGGTCGAGCCGTAGGCCCCTGGAGACCGGCCCGGCCCAGTTTCACCCCTACTTGGGAGATTGTAAATTAGGATCCAATTTGTGTAGTTTTTTTTTTTTTAATTAAGTCCAACTTGGGTAATCTTTTGATATTATATAACATTGTTTTGATAACTTAATTACCTGCTATATACGACAAATTACAAGATCATGGCAGGTAATTTTTCTATATTACCATTTAATTTATGTTTTGGATTTCAAATAATTATTATTATAGTTGATTTTTAAAAAAAAATATTTATCATTTCAAAGATTTATCATTTCAAAATCAAAACAGCATCGTTTTGGAATTAAATGCAAATAACTCTGCATTAATTGTAGAAATATTTTTCCGTTTTTTTAATTAATATAGAAGAATCCATTTACAAATTATAGTATGTACCCAAAAATACCCAAAAGTACATTGTGAAAATTTATAAATATCGCCATCCGAATCAAAATATAGTACACCCTCGTTCAAGTTTCAATTTTTGTTCACGTCGCGAACTCAACTCGACTGTCATCAACTCGAACGAGTCACATTGTTGAAGGAAACTCGGCGTGTTTTTAAAGTGAGGGGTGTAAGTTGTTTATTATGTTATTCTTGACCCGCGAATTCACCTTGTGTTTCGACCAGGTTCTCTTTCTTTCCCTTCTTCCTTTACGTTAACGTCTTATATGTTCACTCAACTTTGATAAAACACACACACACATATATATATATATATATATATATATATATATATATATATATATACACAAATCAACTCATAATATTACCACCCATTTACTTATTTGTTTTTCTTCTTACGTGTGTGTTTTTCTTGATGCTTCCCCTTTCAAGTTTTAGCATTTGACTTTTCTACCATCTGTACAGAGGTTAACAGATATTCATCTTTCTCTGTCGTCAACCTTTGACTTGTCCAATGTGTGTATCCGTTGTGATGCTGTGGATTATACAGATTATATGTTTATAATATCATAGGATACGAAGAAAGATACTTTAAATATTTTTGGGTGCTTGATATTTCGATTAATTGTTACAATAATGTGCTTGTAATGTGGGTGCACTTAATCTTCGTGTCAATGACTGTTCTTGTTATCTTCCGTTTTCCATGATTTCCTTTACTCTTCCTCAGTAAAGAAACTACTGCATTATTTTTTTTAGTAAATAATGCAGCATCTTATTTTATTTGGGCGATAAATTTTATTTTAAGAATAAAAGTTTTAAAAATTATTTTGAGAATATAAATAATTGAAAATAAAAGATTAATGTAAAACAATTTTAAAATAATTTATAATTAAATAGTACTAAGTAAAAAATTAAGTATATGTTATGTTGAAGGGATAGAGACGTCTAGTTAGAGACTAGTATGTCGATCTTGAATTTAGGAACTTTCCCATATATTTATAGGTTATATATTTTTGAATGTAGGAGATCACTTTGTTTTTGAATACGAGCGTCAGCCAAAGCGATGATGTGTGTGCATAGTGATAACATAATAGTAAATAGAGAGATAATGTTCATACTTGTAGGCTTTACCTTTAATGTATAGAGTTTGCATGTGGGTAATGGTATTCTGGACATTGCCTGTGTCCAAGTACATAGCAGTCATAATAGGATTCGCAATAATTAATAATCATTTCCCTTATTTGCCTTAATTTTTTTCTTTCCGTTATTTTTTGTAATGTTAATCTTTGTAGGGTTATAATAATCTTTATATTTTTGATTTTTTAAGATTTCAATACCAAAACGACATCGTTTTGGAAATAAATGCAAATAACTATGCATTAATTGCAAAAATATCTTTCCCTTTTTTTAATTAATAGAGAAGAATCCATTTACAAATTATAGTGTGTACTCCCAAAAATACCCAAAAGTACATTGTAAAAATTTATAAATATCACCGTCCCAATCAAAATATAGTAAACCCTCGTTCAAGTTTCAATTTTTGTTCGCGTCGCAAACTCAACTCGACTGTCATAAACTCGGGCGAGTCACATTGTTGAAGGAAACTCTGCGTGTTTTTAAAGTGAGATGTGTAAGTAGTTCATTGTGTTATTCTTGACCCGCGAATTCACCATGTGTATTGTAAATATTAGGGTTTATTTCTTATTGTAAATATTAGGGTTTATTTATTTGTTGTAAATATTAGAAAATAGTTTTTCTTATTTATTTATTTTTAATTATTTAGAATCCTTTAGAAGGATCTAGATTTCTCTAGGTTTTACTTTTATTATTTTTGGGCTTGGCCCGTTAGACCTTTCTGTACTCTATAAAGTACTCTTGTAAGTTTTATTCACAATTCAATAATATTTCAAATACCTTTTTCAAGTATGTGTTTCGACCAGGTTCTCTTTCTTTCCCTTCTTCCTCTACGTTAACGTCTTTGAAGCATGATAAATCACACATACGTATATATATATATATATATATATATATATATATATATATATATATATATATATATATATATATATATATATATATCCCCCATTATGTATGTATATATACAAATCAACTCATAATATTACCACCCATTTATTTATTTATTTTTCTTCTTACGTGTGTGTTTTGCTTGATGCTTCCCCTTTCAAGTTTTAGCATTTGACGTTTCTACATCAGTTCACAGGTTAACAGATATTCATCTTTCTCTGTCATCAACCTTTAACTTGTCCAATGTGTGTATCCGTTGTGATGCTGTGGATTATACAGATTGTATGTGTATAATATCATAGGATACGGAGAAATATACTTTAAATATTTTTGGGTGCTTGATATTTCGATTAATTGTTACAATTATGTGCTTGTAATGTGGGTGCACTTAATCTTTGTGTCAATGACTGTTCTTGTTATCTTCTGTTTTCCATGATTTCCTTTACTCTTCCTCGGTAAAGAAACAACTGCATTATTTTTTTAGTAAATAATGCAGCATCTTATTTTATTTGGGCGATAAATTTTATTTTAAGAATAAAAGTTTTAAAAATTATTTTGAGAATATAAATAATTGAAAATAAAAGATTAATGTAAAACAATTTTAAAATAATTTATAATTAAATAGTACTAAGTAAAAAATTAAGTATATGTTATGTTGAAGGGATAGAAACGTCTAATTAGAGACTAGTATGTTGATCTTGAATTTAGGAACTCTCTCATATATTTATAGGTTATATATTTTTGAATGGCTCAGTTGTTAACTCTTAATGGCTGGGGATTAACTCTGTACATTTCTCTTATGACTATTTGCAACTCATGTTTGAAGTATGCTCTTTGATAATGTTATGAAATCTACATTTCCTTTATAATAGTTCTTCTTAATCTTTGATTTCAGTTTATTGTTATTAAGTTTTTAATCCTATGATTCTTGGCAGATGGAGTCAATTCAGCATAATTATAAGGATAATTTCATGAAGCATGCATCTAGTGGTTCTCCAAGTTCTCATGAATTGGGCAAATCTTGGTCTTCTCTTGCACCCAGTGATATAATAAAACTTTTGACAGGTGGAATTAGACTTACCAGAGCCAAAAGTAAAGATATATTCCGGGAAGCTTTTTGGCCCCGCCTACTGGCAAGAGGTTGGCACTCTGAACAACCAAAGAATCAAGGCTATGTCAACTCCACAGATTATCTGGTTTTTCTTATGCCCGGTGTTGAGAATTTTTCAAGGAGAAGACTTGTTAGAGGTGATCATTACTTTGATTCTGTTAGTGATGTCTTGAGCAAAGTGGTAGCTGAACCAAATCTTCTTGAGCTTGAAGAAGAAATTAAAGTTGGTAACTGCAATGAAGAACTAGAAACGGGATCATATGAGGATGATCAAAAGGACATATCTGACGGTGATGCTACCAACCAAAAAGAAGCATATGATAACCCACATATTAATGCAAGCAAGATGGTAGAAAGCCAGCAAAATCAGAAGACCTGTGTGTCTGATGATAATCAACTAAAGAGGAGTAGGACCATAAAGCATCAATACAGTCGGAGACCAAGATCAGGTCATTCTGATGATGCAGATGCAGTTCTTCCCATTAAACGGAGGAGATTGACTGCTTGTGCCAAGGCAGAGTCAAGCCACGTCATTGAGAAATCCACAGGAGGCTTGGGATCAGCAGAAGAACTGGCATTATCTAAGCCTGAAAATGGCGAAATGATGGCAATGGTGGAGGAAGATGGAAAGGCAAATGATCCATCTATGGGACAGCCACCTAATATAAATCCAAATCCTAGGAGGCAGAGCACAAGATCCCGTTTCTAGTTCTTCATTGCAGTTACCAACTTTAGTTTCTTCTTCAAGCTCAAGAAGATTTGGTTCAGCTACCACTTTGCTCAAGACATCACTAACAGAATCAAAGTAATGATCACCTCTAACAAGTCTTTTCCTTGAAGAATTCTCAACATCGGGCATAAGAAAAACCAGATAATCTGTGGAGTTGACATATCCTTGATTCTTTGGTTGTTCAGAGTGCCAACCTCTTGCCAGTAGGCGGGGCCAAACAGCTTCCCGGAATATATCTTTACTTTTGGCTCTGGTAAGTCTAATTCCACCTATCAAAAGTTTTATTATATCACTGGGTGCAAGAGAAGACCAAGATTTGCCCAATTCATAAGAACTTGGAGAACCACTAGATGCATGCTCCATGAAATTATCCTTATAATTCTGCTGAATTGACTCCATCTGCCAAGAATCATAGGATTAAAAACTTAATAACAATAAACTGAAATCAAAAATTAAGAAGAACTATTATAAAGGAAATGTAGATTACATAACATTATCAAGGAGCGTACTTCAAACATGAGTTGCAAATAGTCATAAGAGAAATGTACAGAGTTAATCCCCAGCCATTCAGAGTTAACAACTGAGCCATTCAAAAATATATAACCTATAAATATATGAGAGAGTTCCTAAATTCAAGATCAACATACTAGTCTATAATTAGACGTTTCTATCCCTTCAACATAACATATACTTAATTTTTTACTTAGTACTATTTAATTATAAATTATTTTAAAATTGTTTTACATTAATCTTTTATTTTCAATTATTTATATTCTCAAAATAATTTTTAAAACTTTTATTCTTAAAATAAAATTTATCGCCCAAATAAAATAAGATGCTGCATTATTTACTAAAAAAATAATGCAGTTGTTTCTTTACCGAGGAAGAGTAAAGGAAATCATGGAAAACAGAAGATAACAAGAACAGTCATTGACACAAAGATTAAGTGCACCCACATCACAAGCACATAATTGTAACAATTAATCGAAATATCAAGCACCCAAAAATATTTAAAGTATCTTTCTTCGTATCCTATTATATTATACACATACAATCTGTATAATCCACAGCATCACAACGGATACACACATTGGACAAGTCAAAGGTTGACGACAGAGAAAGATGAATATCTGTTAACCTCTGAACTGATGTTAGAAATGTCAAATGCTAAAACTTGAAAGGGGAAGCATCAAGCAAAGCACACAAGTAAGAAGAAAAATAAATAAATAAATGGGTGGTAATATTATGAGTTGATTTTTATATATACATACATATATATATATATATATATATATATATATATATATATATATATATATACGTATGTGTGATTTATCAAAGTTGAGTGAACATCAAAGACGTTAACGTAGAGGAAGAAGGGAAAGAAAGAGAACCTGGTCGAAACACATACTTGAAAAAGGTATTTGAAATATTATTGAATTGTGAATAAAAATGTACAAGAGTACTCTATTTATAGAGTACAGAAAGGTCTAACGGGCCAAGCCCAAAAATAATAAAAGTAAACCTAGAGAAATCTAGATCCTTCTAGAGGATTCTAAATAATTAAAAAAAATAAATAAGAAAAACTAATTTCTAATATCTACAACAAATAAATAAACCCTAATATTTACAATAAGAAATAAACCCTAATATTTACAATACACATGGTGAATTTGCGGGTCAAGAATAACACAATGAACTACTTACACCCCTCACTTTAAAAACACGCCGAGTTTCCTTCAACAAGGTGACTCGCCCGAGTTTATGACAGTCGAGTTGAGTTCGCGACGTGAACAAAAATTGAAACTTGAACGAGGGTTTACTATATTTTGATTGGGACGGTGATATTTATAAATTTTTACAATGTACTTTTGGGTATTTTTGGGAGTACACACTATAATTTGTAAATGGATTCTTCTCTATTAATTAAAAAAAGGGAAAGATATTCCTGCAATTAATGCATAGTTATTTGCATTTATTTCCAAAACGATGTCGTTTTGGTATTGAAATCTTAAGTCATTCTGATGATGCAGATGCAGTTCTTCCCATTAAACGGAGGAGATTGACTGCTTGTGCCAAGGCATAGTCAAGCCACGTCATTGAGAAATCCACAGGAGGCTTGGGATCAGCAGAAGAACTGGCATTATCTAAGCCTGAAAATGGTGAAATGATGGCAATGGTGGAGGAAGATGGAAAGGCAAATGATCCATCTATGGGACAGCCACCTAATATAAATCCAAATCCCAGGAGGCAGAGCACAAGAAACCGAGTTTTGACTGTTAGAGCATTGGAATTTGTAGCAAATGAATTCTTGCACGTGCAAAGAAGACAGAAAAGGAAAGACATCCAGATAAATACAGATGCTTTCAGTCCTTGTCCTTGCCGCAAGAAGCGTACAAGAAGGCAAAACAATGATGCGTCGTCGTCATAGTTCAGATCATGGGACAACAGTTTTAGTTTTAGTAGAAGAAAAGCATGTGAAATATCTGCAAACCACCAGATTAAATTAAAGAGTAGTGTTTCACAAAAAAAAAAAAATTAAAGAGTGGTGATATATTATACTAGATATATTATACCGATGTTTCTCCTGTCTGACTTGCAAATTACATTCTAAGAGATATTGTACAGATTGTTGTTGTTCTGTCTGAAAGACAGAGATGTCCAGCCCAATAGGCTGGTATGTTAGTCTTGGATTTAGTGTCCTCTCCAAGGTATCTATGAAGGAGATACCCTTGAGTCAAGCAGATCACTGTGCACTGAATAATATAACGGTGTTAGCCAATGAGGGTGTGTGCACAGTGACAGCATAATAGTTAGAGAGAGAGTCCCTACCTTTATGGTTTTACCTGGTATTTATAGGGGTTACATGTGGGTAGTGTGGATGAGCCTTAGGTGTTTCTGACTCAGATCCCGGCCTATCGGCTGAGCTGTCACCGTGTTGTTGGATAAGTATCCTCGATGGATATCTTTCTTGAGTCAATGCTGACTCAGATCTGGGATTGCCCCTTGTTGGGTCTGTCTTCTTAATGGGCCCATTATACGGGTCCATAACAGTTGCCCCCCAGCCCGGTAGTTTGGTTGTCCAGGATGCCGGGGGTGAATTGTCTTGCCTTTTGCTTCAGGTTTTCTGCTGAGCTTTTGAGTTTTTATAAACTTTTTGCATATAAACTTTTTGCATATATGTTCCTTACATCTCAGGCTTTTAAACCGAGGTCCTCATTGCCCCCTATCTCGGCGGGTTGATCATAGACCATGGGAAATATTTCACGTATTCTCATACCGAGTTTGGGATGAGCTTGAGTGGTTGGGATCCAACTGGCGAGTTGCCCCCAAGCATCATTCTATACGCACATGTCCTGAGCTTGTAGCTTCCTTCTGAAAACGGGAATGATTTTCCCTTGTCAACTATGTGGACGGGTTATGCATGAACCCGGCAAGATACTGCACATGTGTAACCGGGGAACGGACGAGCTTCAGTTGTTGGGATCCAACTGGCGAGTTGCCCCCAAGCACATCATCTTTGTAACTCAACTTAACATCATTGTGTCCAGGTGACTATTTCTTGGATCCTGGATGTGAGTTTTTAGTTCTCCTTACTAACTTCTTGTCAGTAATCGTAGATTGGTGTGCGATCCTTTTTTCCTGGATTACATCTCTCCAAATCCGGTAGTCGGGGTGTCCGGGGTGCATATCTGATAAGTATAGTTGGGTTGCTGTGCATTGCTCTTGGTCGCATTTTGTGAATATTTTATTCTCAGTGCGTAGGAGTCGGCCATGTTCATGGTCCGAGCCTGGTTTAGCCTTTGTTCTGTGATGTATGGCTTCAACTATCTTGTCATGTTGAATTCTTACTTTAGACATCCTCCTCTGCTTTCCTACCCGGTAGTTTGGGTGTCCAAAGCAAAGACTGTTGAACTATAATTTTGTCAAACTTCCATGGCCAAAGTCTCTATTGGAAGTAGGAAAGTTTTTCCTTTTGACATTTTTGCCGAAGTTTTATTGATTCATTGATCCATGTTCTGCATCCATGGATTCCTGTCGATCCATGTTTTGGATTTTTTCTTATCTCTTTCTTTCTTCGGTGCCGGGTTTCATGAGCCGGGTACTGTGTATGCTATTTCAACATTCCTCCTTCAAACTTTTTTGGCCGAGGTACGTAGCTCGGACTAGCTGAACAGTCTTTTTGACTGTTTTACCGAGATTTTGAAGTATGAGGATTGCTGCTTTTCTCTTTTAATCTTGGTTGCATTCCTGCACTTGCCCCCTAGTCCGGCAGTCGGGAAATCTGAGTTGTCGTGCTGTATTACTTTAATCCAAGCTGTGTATGTCGGAATACCAAATTTGCCTTTGAAATTTCTTTTTTCTGATTTGGGGATCTTTGAGCCCCTTTTAACTGATATTGTCGGGCTTTGCTCCCGATTTTTTGCATGTTTTGAATTTGTCCTTGCTATAATTAGCCCAGTTTTATATACTGTAGCTTTATTTATCTGAGCTCGGCTTTGCCAGAATCTCGTTGTGATATCGTCTTCTGTTTCAACCCGGTTGTGCATACCGTGTCTTTTACAGATTTTGACTTGATCAGAATCATTCACCTTTTTGAGTCCGGCTTGCATTGTCGTGGCATTTAGATGGAACAGGGTGAGACTCCTACTGAAATCAGGACTGGGATGCCTCTTATCCAGTTCTTACGCTTTTCATCCGTTTTATGTCTTTGGATGATTTTGCCTTTATACTCGCATCTTGAGTTTTATGCCTCCTTGATAACTTAGATATATATTTCTAAGTATTCGAGGTTCATCAGATTCCATAGTTGCCTGAAGTATCCGTTAAATACTTCTAAGGACTTAGCGTTCTCTTGATTTTGATAAACAAGCTTGTATTCTTGTTATCTAGGCTTGTAACTTAGTCAATTCTCTAAGAATATCAAACCTTATTTGAGTTGTTCCTCATCCAAGATGGGTTATTTTACCAACTCGGATAAATTCTTATTTTCGCAACTTGTGCATTTTACAAGTTTCAATATATTAACCTGGCCGATGTCAAAGCATTTATACGGATTCCGCTTTTTGTCACTCTCCGTGACGCATGTTTGTTTTAACTTAACGTTTTGTTAAGTCAGCATTGATGAAGGTGATCATTGTCTCCTTCAATCTTGACCTAGGTTTCATAACCCGGTACTATCCAAGGTAAAGGCAGTATTGTCACATGTCCCACTTGAGTCTTTCGACCTTAGTACGGAGCATTTCGACTTGACAAGAGTCAGCATGACAAATTGCACTTGTATCTTAGATTTATATTTGATACATCAAGGATCCATATTAACGAAGGTATCTACTTGTTCCTTTGATTGACTTTAACCCAGATTCGTACACCGTGGTTTCATAATATTCAACTCGGCTTGTTGCCTAAGTTTTAACTTCAAAAGGCGTCATGATGACTTGATTAGTGTCAGTTCAATCTGCACTGTTGAATCTTAGTTCAGTTTGGATTACGGAAGCGTCCTCCCGCTCTCCCTGAACAAAGCTTAATGCCGCATGTATGCAGTATTCTTATATTTGAACCCAGATTGGATCTGTCTTCCAGTTTATATCCTGGATTTATATCTATCTCGGATTGGATCTTGCCATATCCGTCTTCAATTAATTTTCGATTCGCATCTCGGATCCTTCGTTTATTTAACCATTTATATCCCGGAGGGCCGGTCTTTATTCTGACTTGGCTTCTTTTGTTGATGCCTTATATTTAAGGAGACACAATTTGTCTCTTTGAATTGCATTGCTGCTTCTTCTTGCATGGCTTTTTAATTTGGGCCCCACTTCTTTTGCGGTACCATTTTATCTGAACCCCGCTTCTTGTGCCGTGGCCTTTTAATTGGAGTTGGCTCTCTTCTTAATCCACGATGGGGGCAGTATTTGCCTTTTTTCTCGAGCCCGGCTTTTCGTGCCTTGGCTCTTCTTTGAGCTTGGCTTCTTTCGCCCGAGTTTTGCCTTCATCTAGGTGGATTTCCTTCCTTATTTTGGTGGATCTGGATCTCTTTCCTTTTTTAGAGGGGATCTCCACACCACCTGTTTAATTATTCTTACATCATAGTATGAAGAATATAATTAGCAATAATCATGGTTCAATCATCCATCAATAATTATCCAGCTTTATTCAGCAATCAATTTAGTTAGCAAATTATATTTGACCATATTTTATGCTATATGATCTGATTGAGCACCCATCATAAAGCTCCATGCTCCCCCTTTTTCTTGATCTTCATTTATACTATGTGAACATAGGTAACATGGCCTCATGGTGAAACCTGATGCTCCTCCTTTTTTAAATTATCTGCCGACCTGCTTTTGCCGACATATAATACTAAACACATGCATAACAATGTTGACCAACTTTCAAAATTATATATTTTGCATATAAGCATCATATAAGAATTTGGTCCACCAAGAAGTCATAAAAAATCTTGATAATATAAAAAATAAGGAACATAATGTTTTCCTGATATTTTGTAACCATCTTGAGAGGACGGTGTATGCAGTAATCAATATCACAAGAATATTTGCAATTCAAACCACCAAAACCACAGTGTGCAAAAATCATGCAAATAATGAAGGTATTACATGATTAGAAAACTGAGACATTTAATGTGGAATTAGTAGCATTGATATGACCACGATTTATGATTGGTATCTAATGCTGGAAAAATGCACGCTATTATTTTTTTATTTTTTTAATATTAAAATAAAAGCCTTGACGTTACTTTCTTGGTTTGGTTCAATTTCCTTGGTGCTGGGAGTTTATTACCGCGTCAACCGGCATGGCTGCTGTTTAATGGCTCATTCCATGTTATTTCGTTACTTTCTTGCACCAAAACCAATGCTCAGTAACGTCATAGAGCATGAATAAGACAATCAACGATTTTAATTCAATCAGCAATCAGTGCTAAATACCCGCAATCAACAATTATTTTAATTCAATGTAATAATTGACCAACGATAATCAGTAATTAATAATAATTGATCAAAAATAATTTCATAATAAATATGACATTATTGAAATTACCAGTATTATTCGACATTCTGAATTCAAACTGGACCAACTCGGACTTGGCTCAATACGGACTCAAGCTTGTGCACGCAATCATCTTTATATTTATATATATATATATATATATATATATATAAATAATTAAACCCCAATTGATCGTGGCTTTGCATTTATATTTGGTTCTTTAAGATGACAGCCTACTCTTCAGACATTTGCTAATTAACTTGGCATTTCAAAGATATTTAGCAATTGATAAAATTTGAATATAATAATGTGCATTTATTGGCTATTAATGTTCAGCCGTTTGTAATACTCCATAGAGGAATATTAGCAAGTTATGGAAAGTGGAGAGAATAATGTGTAAATTAACATTATTCGCTATTTAAATTCAAGGATATTGAAATGTACAAATAAATGAGCAGGAGGATTTATCTTATGGTCATCCTATTGGACATCTCGGGTGGATCTTTCGAAAATTTGAGCTACTTAAACAATACTTTGAATACGAATACTCAAATGTTTTTCTCAAATATTAGCATAAGATATTAAAAAAGTAGATCCTTTATCAAATAGTATTAAAAAGATGGATCCTTTCCACAAAAATGGATCCTTTTCCCAAATATTAGCATAAGATATTAAAAAGGTGGATCCTTTATCAAATAATATTAAAAAGATGGATCCTTTTCTTCAATATCCATATAAAATATTGAAAAGGGTGGATCCTTTTCTCATATACCAATATGAAATTTATAAAAATGTGGATCCTTTTTTCTTTTTTCATGTAAATTTAGAATTAAAAAGGAAGGAGACTTAGCTTTTTCTCTTTACTTGATTTGCCCCCTTCATTCTAACCTAGATCCCGGCCACAATCTTGTTTGGATTTCGGCCACAATCTTGTTTGGATCTCGGCATCGATCCTGATGACTGTTGCGATCACGATTTTGATCTCGGTTTCCTCACGCTCGTTGAGATTGGCTTTAATATCTCGGATTATGAACTCAGATCCGCCGTGAGTTGTTGATGAGCTTCATATTTATCCTTTTCTCTCTGTTTCCTCATGCTTGTTGATGAGCTTTCACCATTATTGGGTGAGAATCGAAGTTTATCGTTTCCCACAGACGGCGCCACTGTTCTGTCTGAAAGACAGAGATGTCCAGCCCAATAGGTAAGTTAATCTTGGATCTAGTGCCCTCTCCAAGGTATATACGAAGGAGATACCCTTGAGTCAAGCAGATCACTGTGCACTGAATAATATAACGGCGTTACGTTAGCCAATGAGGGTGTGTGCACAGTGACAGCATAATAGTCAGAGAGAGTCCCTACCTTTATGGTTTTACCTGGTATTTATAGGGGTTACCTGTGGGTAGTGTGGATGAGCCTTAGGTGTTTCTGACTCAGATCCCGGCCTATCGGCTGAGCTGTCACCGTGTTGTTGGATAAGTATCCTCGATGGATATCTTTCTTGAGTCAATGCTGACTCAGATCTGGGATTGCCACTTGTTGGGTCTGTCTTCTTAATGGGCCCATTATACGGGTCCATAGCAGTTGCCTTAAGAGAATATTTAAAATTGAATAGGATATGGGATAGCTACTTTGATTGTTTTGTGTTCTTATTTCTTACAATGTTAAACATGTGATCGGTTTTAATTTTAAGGGTAAGTGGAAATTATGTTAAGTTTCATGAAACGAGCACAAGGTTCATAGCTATCCCGGCATTAAGCTGCAAATAATTATGTGATGGTAGAGAAGACATCTGAATCGGGTAAAGAAACTACTGCAAAATCACAACAAAAATATAAATAAGTTCGAGCCATAGGGTTATAATAATGAAGGTAAATAAATTGTTATGTTATATGATATAATATAATATTTTCTACTCTCACCATAAAAAAGAAGAGAGAAAAGTTTATCAAAAATCAAAAAAAAAAAAAGAGAGAGAGAAAAGAGGAGAGTTGAGAAAGAAAAGTTAAGAGATAAAACCACTTATAACTGTGAGTTAAAATATTTTGTTACATTATCTAATCTAACAATTCATTTATCCTAATAATAAATAAGTAAATATGCTTTTATTATTTTTTTAATAATATATATAAAATGAAAAATAAATAAATATTAAATGTATGCTTAGAAATTTTTTAAAAGAAAAACTAACTATAAAACAATGGAAAAATTGAATATGCAGCTATTACATATTATTATCTGTAGCATGTGACACACAAAATTATTATGGTCCTATCTTCATATTTTTTATTTTTTATTTTTATTTTTTATTTTTTTTAATCGGACCTGCATCATTTCTCTATCAATAGCTACTAATAGTAACCTGCAGTAAATACAGATTCAATTTTCCCATCAAACTACGAGAAAAACATTTTTCGTGTTGCATGGAAAATATTTTCTCAATGTTATGATCTTTTTATTTGTGTGTAAATTTTTATTTTTTTTAAATAAGTGTTGGGTCATTACTAGTTAAGTCATAACACGATAAAAAATAATTGTACTACAACTTAAGAAAATTCTCTAAAACTATACGAGAATTATGAAACTATAATTTAAACGAAAATTATTTAAAAGAACTTTTAACTAAATCAGAATTTAAAACTTTTTAAACGAGAAACCAAATAAGCAAGTACTATATTTTGAGGCCAGGCCAGTGTGGGGAGTAGCTAACTTGAATGTGTGACAATCTTTTAAACAAGAAATGATAATATTCATCTGCTCATAGCATATTGGGGGAGTTCTGTCCCTTCTCAATGTGTTGAATTACCCATTTACAATGATTTTTTTTTTTTAATATTTTGAGCCCTTTTACAAATTTTGAGTGCAATTGAATCATTTGAGAATTACTAGAATATGCTTGTAACAATGTAGGATTATTTTTTTTAGTAAATAATGTAGCATCTTATTTTATTTTACACTTAAATAGTGACATCCAATGGCTTTTGGGTCATATTGTGAAAGAATAAAATAGTGAATACTCAATATTATAATAGTTAAAAGTTATTGTTTGAATTTCAAAATTAAAAGTTTGATCCTTAGAAAAGTGTAGTTGAAAAGGTCTTTTTATTTTCATCACATCCTAATCAAAAGTATGAAAATAATATATATAAATGAAAAATATTGAACACATGGAGTCTGTTTGTTTGGGCTTCTAGAAAAAATAATTTTTATCTCTTTCTTTTTTAGAAGTGTTTTTTTACAAAAGTTAAAATTATTTATACTTTTATAAGAATATTTAATTTTTAAGAAAAATATTTGACTTTTGACTTCTATTTTTATTTTTTTTGTAGAAGTTACAATTATTATTTTTTTTGGTGAAAAGAAGTTACAATTTTTAACTTCTAAAACAAATAATTTTTTCACTTTTTTGATAACTTCTGCTTTTTCAAAGTAGACAATCAAACGAACTTAAAGTGAAAAGTGTTTTTTTTTTTTTTAAGAAATCGATTCAAATGATCGGGGTAAATTCATTTTGTTATTTTTTATTCAACTTGTTGTAAATTGTACAATCAAGTTACTTGAATGTTGCTTCTAGACTTTCTCTCATCATCTAGGGACTTTAACTCATTTCGTATATGCGTATGAGTTGAAATCGAGAGTATAAAACTTTGTTAGCAGGAAGTAATTTGTAACAGCCCGTTATACACCGGTATTGTTAATATTAATTATGATATTAAGCGCAGTTACAATCACAGCAATTCATTTATAAAAATGAGAATAAACTTTTTCCGATTATTACGCGAACAGTAAAAGTATAAAAAAAAGTAATAATAAAAAGCTGTGATCGTAACAGAAACACTAGCGGAAGACTTTCTTAATTATTTATACACTTTATTTTATCACATACAAGATACTAAGGGGTTCCCATAAACCCACTTAGTCAATTCCTCACTTTTTACGTTTTTACCACTTAACCGGACTGGCTAATTTGTTTTTCTACGAACACAAAATAAAAATCCAAACTTCAAATCCAGGTTATCTTTTTTCCTTATTCACTTACCTTTCTAGCAAGCTATCACACACTCGATTCCGAGCTCGTGAGCTCCGGTTATCGCCGTTTGAAGTTGGACAAACAACATAGCCTACCAACTCCAAAACAGCCTAAAACCTACAATCTTCACGGAATAAACTGCACCTAAACGCCCAACCAATGACTCTCAAACTTTTACAACATAAACTAGACACCTCAAACTTCGATTTGATATATCGTATGCTTAATTTGACCAAGTAACGAAGCAGGAATTAATTTCTCAAAACTACCACAAATCTGCCCACTAAACAGGACAGAACAGGGCAGTACGTGACAACAGCCCCCCATGGGCTGCGCACACCACCAATGATCCTAGGCTTTTGACACAATGTAGGGGACATCTTAAGCTTCAAAATGGCGTATGGCACGTCCCAATCGGACCACTATGGAGAGAGATACGCTCTTCCAAAGTTCACCCAAAAACTGCCAATTCTACAGAAAATTCGCCAGAGTTTCCTTTGTATTTCCTAAAATCCCCAAATTTGCATAAGTTGTTTAACATCACTAATACACCTGAAATCTAGCAAAATCCAATGGGTGGCACACACAAGGACCAACAACGCCTTGGGGCACTTACAACCCAATCCAATATACACTTAAAACATAAACAGTTTACTTTCAAGTCCTTTATAGTTTCAATCACTAACATCCAATTTCATGCATAAACCATAATGCAAGTAATCATAAACCTACAATAGGCCTAAAGCCCTTCCATCATATTACATACATCCATGGTACATTTACAATACTGGATTACATTTACATTTACAACTTTAACTTTAAACTACAAATGTTTACATATTACAACTTCACTTGCCAAATAAATCCATAAACTAAAATGACATGTATGATACACTGAAACAAAACATGCATCACTACTCCACTCATCATCATGCGGGCTTCTTGCCCGCTGCTCCATATCCACTGGTACATCCTGAAATAAATGCCCCGAGACGGGGTGAGATATACGGATATATCTCAGTAACCAAGAGGTTCTGGAGAAAACTCCGCCCAATGGTTCACTTCGATGTATATCAATAATATAAAAACAACACCACTGTTATAAAACGGGATAAAGCAAGGGATTTAGAGAAAGGGGGAAATATCAGAAAACAACTACGACATGCGGGATGGTAGCTACCAATGCCACGCCATGTCCTCGGCTATACGCCTATGGGTACTACCCCTGGCGTGTTCATAGAACAACCCACCAAGGTACCCCTTCCAACCATATACACCCGAGACAACCTAGTGTGCTCCTATCCGGATAACACACCACGACCCTGGGTCAACTGGAACTCCCTCTCGGAGACCTATCCAGTGGCAGTCCGAAAACACTTTCCCGAAGGCTAAAAATATCTACTGGCCAGAGATCTGGTACATAAGTACCCACTGTGATAATGCACATGCATGCTCATGCTGTTCTACACTACTCATACACACTTCCTACCGTTGCCATCAACTAGCAAGGTGGAACACAAAAGGGGAACAAGCCCCAGTACCAAGAGGTTACCTTTCTTTCTCCTTCCACTGAGCTCCGCAGAACTCCACTTACAGCTTGATTCACAGGGAACGCCTACACAGAGGACCATTCCACACACTTAGAACTTTGAATCCACTCATGAATTTCAACATATCATGTGTAAACCACATCACTTACCTCAATCCACTTGATCCAGGACCAAGGGCAATCCACTGTTTCATTCCAAGTTTATATCCACGTACGGCAACCTGTACAACCATGCACAGCCGTCAGTTTCAGTCAAAATACGTCAAAACGCGAAAACGTCAGATTTCCTCTCCCCTCCCCCAAGGGTTCGGCCATAAGAGTGTTATTTTGGGTTTTATTTTTCTAAATTTTATTTCTCATTTTATTTCACTTACTTAGGTTACCCAAAGGCTAGTTCAATCGTCGTTTTTCGGTTTTACGACTTTTACGCAACGTTTTGCGAATTATTACACTTTAGGCACATTTTGCCACTTTCAACACTTATTAATTTTACATTAATCCTTCCTCGTGCCAATCACCACACAACCCATCTAATAACTTTTCCATCACACAACACAACACCAAAGTGTTCTAAAACATCAATTTGCTCAATTGTACATCAATGGCCGAATCTTGGTTAGTCCAAACCAAGGATTTCCACTCAATTCCTATGGCCCACAACTCACATAATCACTTCCTAACATCATATAATCACACTACAATTCACTATACCACACATTAACACAAAACTCAAAAAATCCATTTCATGCACTAATTTTTTTCTAAGTTAAAATCCATTTTTTCGCTTAGAATTTTCATTGCATTTCTAGTATTAATACATCATTCTAAGACATTATCATCTAATAGACATTTTCCATTTGAGCTCTCTAACACCACATATCACAAAATCCCTCTTTAGGGTCAATTATCACAACTCAAAATTTAACCAATGAAATGTTGAAATAACTCACCCAATTGAACGGTATAAGGCTCCACCTAGGTATACTCCACCATTGGAGCATTTGAAAGCATCATGATCACACTTTTTGCATGAAAAACCGCTACCTATACAGTGGTGGATCTCCTTCCACACTCAATTTCAAGACTCAATAGTGGTACCAATGGGTTCATAAGGTGTTTTCCATCAAGATTCAACACAAACTTTGTTGAATTTGGTTGAGTATTGCTTGGTTTAGGGGAGGAAGAAAAACTTGCGCAAGATGGAGGAAAAAGGAGCTGTTGAACGCTATGAGAAGAAGAAAAAAATGAAAATGAAAGAAGATGAATAGTGGTTTAAGAGTGTTTATTTGACTTTAAGTGGGTACCGAATCCCACGTGATTTAAAACTCACCCGAATTTCCCTCCGATCACCACTAAAATTCACAATTTAAAAACCTAATGAGAAATTATAATTTTTCATCTTAACAAAATCCTTTAATTTTACTCCCTCAGATAAATTTGGAGCTTTCCGGTTATTCGGAAAAAAACACTGCTTTAAGCTACAGCGCGCTCCGTTGACAAACTTCCACAAATTGACTTAAATCACTCAAATATTATCAGAAATCATATTTTCTATTTCTATGGACCATTTAAAATCAATATTTGAAACCTAGAGCTCAAAATTCCACTGGCTCGTTTTACGGTGCATTCTGACTGCGGTATTTTTACCCGCGAAAAACACTATTCACTGATTTTTCTGAAACTTGCCTATCCACTCAATTTTTCATTCTGAATCCATTTCCAGGCTTATTTTTATCATCTGAGACCTCCTGCTCAATTTTTATCTTCCTAGGGTTGCGTGTTGGCTAATTACCGTTTTGCCCTTTCTTTGTATTTTGGCCTAACCTTTCTGATTTTCACTAATCCTTCACTTAATTTCTCACTTAATACTTTAATTACTTAATTTAGAATTGTGAGGTCTTATAATCACCCCACCTTTTAGAATTTTGTCCGCAAAATTACATCTTAACGGTCCCGTAACACGGGGTGTAATCGAAAATGTCATTTCTGTGGTATCCATGATTACTTAGTCCTTCACAAACTAGATAACTTCGGGTATCTGACCCCTTAACTCATTATATCTTTCACTGTTTCCTTAAACCACTGTTGCTTTTTCACTCACTGTAGTTCATCATATACTCATTTTATACTTGTCATTTATGGTGCTACGACCTTCAATTCGCAATACTTTAAGCTCTTCACAGCTTACGGTTACACTTTCACCAATTTATAGGTAATAGATGACCATATTACAATTTTTCTGTCTCACTTTATCTCATTTTCATCTTCATCTGTCTTTCGGACCCAAAGCCGTTTCCAAAAATCTCTAGTTGTTTCCATAATGGACTAACTATTTTCATGTATCTTCACACTTTCTTTAGCACTTTACTCTTTTCGATGTCCTCACTGTTTCAACCATACTCAGACATACTAGTCCTTTCCGTTACTGTTATTGCTCTTACGATTTAGTTGTTTTCTTAGCTTTCACCGAAGCACATCCTTTCTAGTTTCCAGGGCACTATGTCGCTTCTTATGATTCTGACTCACCTTAAATTCTATACTCCTATACTTTATTTTTCCTTGTCACGTGTCTTTACCTCTTTTTAGGTACTCATAACCATATCTTTCTCTTCATTATAAGAAATTCACAATTCTCACAATAGTTTATCTCTTCAATTAACCCTTTAAGATCTTTTAACCACACACACTCCTGAATCTTTCCATCTACTAATCATATTCATAATTTACTTTCACTGTTATTCTTTTCGTTAACTGAACCATCTCAACTTTATCAACTCAGTCAGCTCAATTCTATACTCAGACCTATCACGGTCTAAACACAACACTCATCAATGACCTCCATATCGAGGACTCATGTTTAATATTTTCACCCACTAACTATTTTCGACTTTCATTCCACTTCGATGTTACCACTTAACCTTATGTTCCACTCATTTATACCACTTTCTCGTAATCATAATCACTTAATCCTGGATGTCAAACTCAAAATACTATTACTTTACAGCTTTACTCACTTCCACTTAACACTTTGGAACGACTCATATTTCCGACCAACTTCACTATTAACTGGTGGACTATTCAAAATGCCATATCTCTCATATACAAGTCCTATTCGCTAGGAATCCTTGACACTCAATTATCAATTCACTTAAAATTCATTCCATCATTGCTACCACTTCTAAAATTTACCACCAGTTGGTATATCAGTCTCTCAGAATATTCAAAATTACCACTAACACTAGTCCATACCTCATTAGTACTTAATCAAAACATCATCAACATTGTGCATTTTCCACATACTTTCCACCATAAGTGGCATATGCGATTACATACAACATTTCTCAATCTACTTTACCAGCAAAACCAAGCTATTCACTTTTTCGTAATCAATTACAACTATAGTTCCCATCCATTAATACACGTTCGCACTTGACTCTATTTCAATTCATCTTTTCCTTAGGGCTAACACTTTACTGTTTTAACCTGAAATCTTGATCATCACTAGCCTTCCTATAAGGACACTTACTCATTCTATCAACTTTAACTCACGTTATTATCCCTTTTTGGTCATAAGACGAGGGTTCCAACTAACTTACTACTTCACTTAGAGACAAAATTTATTTCATCAAACTTACTTTACACCCACAATAGTGTTTCACTATCACACTTCGAAGTTCTTGCACACTAAGCCACAACTCTTATATCCAAATCTGACATACTATTGTCCATTTACAAATATATGACCTCGCATCTTGCGTTAACCATATGGAAAAACTCTCCCAATACGGTGGGTAACAACATTCACAGGTTTAACCCCTCGAGCTCTTGCTGTCCTAAGGGCCCCAGATGCCATGACCCACCGATCAGAGAATCCACTCATATGATCCATGCCGTAAAAATGACTTACTACTAGTTGTCCCTATTCTAAGGCATCCCCCAAATGTTTCTTCTTTGTGCATTCACATAAATTATCTCTACCATACTAACCGTTACACCAATGTGGAACACTTCATCGTTTCTCATTACTCATATCAAATACTACTAGTCTCCGGGAACTTAACCCGCACAGAGATAGCTATACGCTCCTGGCACATAGGCCCCACTGAGATCTTCCTACTATCAAATCATATTACATGCACCCAGTGCACAGAGAAATTTATACTCATAATATATCTGTATATGACGGCAAAACTGGTACTCCGTACACTCCAGATCACACATGGACCCAGTCCATTTGGTGCCTGTATCACCTCTGTATATAACATCAAAACTGTTTTGTATTACCACCTGGGCTGCCCCCATAATCTTAGTAGTAGTGGTACAATATACACCTGTTACATATAAGTTAATTCATCTTACTCTCTCATGTCATCCTTCTCACTGGTAGTTTACTTTCGTTTCGGTTACCCCTCTGACCTGGTTTATAACATAGTCACGGTTATAATAATCCACATTCTCTTCGTAATTTCGTACACGTTTTCTAACTCGTAATAATTCCTTCTATCTTGTTACCGTTCAATCCATATTCCATTATCTCTTCCTTGCTTATTCTTCTAACAGATTGTTTACTCTTTCACTTTGATTGTTCACTTGCCATGGTTCATAACATAATTTCTATTCCATACTTCCTAAATTTTCTCAAAGTTCTGTACACATCTCACTTCTCTTAGTATAAGTTTCATCTTTCCCATCACACAGGGATCTTCTAATCATTTCCGTCGAATCACAAAGAACTACTTCACCTCAATCCTTGCACTGAAATTTACATTAATCCTTACACTAAAATTCTACATCAGTCCTTGCACTTAAAACTACTCGTCCATCCTTGCACTGACAATTATACCTCAGCTCACTAACGAATCTTATCATTTTCATCTTGACGTTACACATTATCTCTTTTGCTGATCACATAATTCCACACTCTCTACACACTTTACACATCAGTTCTTTCGTTAACATCTTACTTCGCACTTTATTGTCACTTGGTTCGTATACTAATCACTTGATTTCACATTAAGTTTTACCTTCATTCATTCACTAATCATACCATCTCACCTTATTGTTATACAACAATAACCCACAAAATCATGCCATCGTTCTAATCCACTGCCTGCTACGGCTCACATAACATACGCTCTATACTGTAAAGCAACTCATCGATTTTCCTGATCACTTCCACCCTTGGTGGTTGTAGAATGTCTCTTTACTTTGTAAATACCTTTACTCCGTATCAAATACCAATATTTTCATAAGCGCACTACTATTAGTAGTACATATACATATACCACAAGATCGTAATTTTTTCACAATTCTCATTACTTTCGTACAAATGACTGTACATCTCAACCATCCTGTTCCTTTATCACTGATACGTCTGCCAATTTGAGTCGACATCCACTAACTGCAATAGTGCCTTCATGGTACATATATCTTGTGCCATCCATGGCGATTCCTTCACTTTTCCTTATACACACTCCACATAATAATATACACATAATTAGTTCACCTCACTTGTGTTTAGTCAACACTATCTCTTTATGGAATTCACTCCCACATTTCAAAATCTCTCACATTACCAATCTACCAGCATCATACTTTCACGTGGTCAAACCTCGTAGGATTACTCATCAAATATTCTATTGTTTCTCTGCTTGAACCATCCCAATTCATTCAAGTGCACCGCACTTGTCCTGGTCTCATAACCGCTAATCAAACATGACGTATTTAACTCACGCATACGAATATTTGTTCCATTTTCTCAATAATTCTTCAGGTTCAAAACCTCTCGCCTTGATGAAGTCTATTTACCAAGACCACTTGTACATGATTGTCTTACTATACTACACATATACTTGGAATTTCACCAATCTCATAAGCTCATCTCTGTTATATGTTCATTTTTCATAGTACTGCAAAGTTCGTCTATGCTCATATTGTACATATCATAAATTGTACACCACTCTCACTTATAATAACACTTTCTGTTCACTTTCATCAAAGTCGGACAAAATATTTAAGTCTGTTCTTATTATGCCTTCTAATATTCATACTTGACTTACTGTCGTCCTTTGTCCATGGAGCAGTTAACACTGCAGCCACAACATCAGGCTAAAGACTCACACTCGGTGCTTCAAGGTTACTACGCAGGCTTCTTACGATGACCACACATGTAACACAAAGGAATGGGTTGATCAGACCCACACTAAGGAATTACATATACAGTAATCGATAAGAATCTACATACAACTATGTAGCACATAACACATATATATATATTATCAGAGTTCCCTAACAAAACTGCTCTGATACCATAAAATGTAACAGCCCGTTGTACACCGGTATTGTTAACATTAATTATGATATTAAGCGCAGTTACAATCACAGCAATTCATTTATAAAAATGAGAATAAACTTTTTCCGATTATTACGCGAACATTAAAAGTATAAAAAAACGTAATAATAAAAAGTTGTGATCGTAATAGAAACACTAGCGAAAGAATTTCTTAATTATTTATACACTTTATTTTATCACATACAAGATACTAAGGGGTTCCCATAAACCCACTTAGCCAATTCCTCACTTTTTACATTTTTACCACTTAACCGGACTGGCTAATTTGTTTTTCTACGAACACAAAATAAAAATCCAAACTTCAACTCCAGGTTATCTTTTTTCCTTATTCACTTACCTTTCTAACAAGTTAACACACACTCGATTCCGAGCTCGTGAGCTCCGGTTATCGCCGTTTGAAGTTGGACAAACAACATAGCCTACAAACTCCAAACAGCCTAAAACCTACAATCTTCACTGAATAAACTGCACCTAACCGCCCAACCAATGACTCTCAAACTTTTACAACATAAACTAGACACCTCGAACTTCGATTTGATATATCGTATGCTTAATCTGACCAAGTAACGAAGCGGAAATTAATTTCTCAAAACTACCACAAATCTGCCTACTAAACAGGACAGAACAGGGCAGTACGTGACAACAGCCCCCCATGGGCTACGCACACCACCAATGATCCTAGACTTTTGACACAGTGTAAAGGACATCTTAAGCTTCAAAATGGCGTATGGCACGTCCCAATCGGACCACTATGGAGAGAGATACGCTCTTCCAAAGTTCACCCAAAAACTGCCAATTCTACAGAAAATTCGCCAGAGTTTCCTTTGTATTTCCTAAAATCCCCAAATTTGCATAAGCTGTTTAACATCACTAATACACCTGAAATCCAGCAAAATCCAATGGGTGGCACACACAAGGACCAACAACGCCTTGGGGCACTTACAACCCAATCCAATATTTTATCTCTCACAAACATAATTTGAATTTGCAACAATGAGACTTTATCTTATAATCGTTAGATTGTGACCCAATAAATTAATAATTAATTAATAAGTGTGACCCAATAAATTATAATCGTTAGACAGTGTAGTAGTAACAACTTGATAAGGTCACCAAAGGAAATACACAAAATTGTAGTTTTAACTCTAGAACATGAAATTCCATAACAAATCGTTCTTTTAATATCAAGCAAATAAAACAAAAGTTCAATAGACTACGTTCTAAACATTATAAGTTCTCTTCACTCTTGTAATGCATTGGATTTGGTTGGGATGCAGAAACCAACATTGTCACTGCTAGCGAAGAAGTATGAAAATAATATATTCGGGTATATTTAATATTTTATTTGGGAGGTTATGGTTTCATTTAATTGTCTATATTTTTTAGTATAATTTTAAGCACGTTTGAAAGCTGCTCAATTTCAAAAGAAAGGAAGTAACCATTAAAGTTATTAAGAATCATAATCAGAGTATTTCATCATTCATCTACCCAAAACCCACTAGATACAGATGAAGAACAAGAGCTTCAAAATCAATACCTTAATAATAGGGTTCATTTAGATGTTGACTGAGATAGTTCAGATGATGACATACAAACAATTGAGCACAACACACATAAGGGAAAGCACAAAATTTCAAGTACAAGAGCACAAGTCACACAAAGAGTCTGAAACAGGAGATGCACTTCAAATATGGGCTGAATCATCCAAAGCAAAAGCAGAAGAGTCTTTAGCTAGGGTTGAAAGGTATATGGCCATTTTTTCAGTTGTATTTTCCAACTATTCTATTGCAAAGTATGTGATTTCCATTGATGAGATTGAAGATGTTGCAAATGACATCTACGTGAAAGTTTTGCAAATGTTCATGGAGCCTAGTTTTGCCATGTATATTGATAGGAAAAAGGCATAGCTAGATAGACTTGAATAAAAAACTTTATATGTGTGAATGGATGATTTTGGTTCGCTCATATTATGTTGTAGTTTGCTACAACTTAAGTTTTAGTTTTGCAGCTTTAGTATGATCATTAGCCTTGTTGTGACTATAATTTTTGTTTTGCCGAAGCTTTGATTTGATTATATATGCAAAGGAACATATGTCACTAACTTTAATTTTGATATATTATCAAAGGGAAATTATACTCTTATGTTACATAAGATATATCTCTCATGTCACACTCACATAAAAAGATGTGCCCCTCTCTTTTTTTATTTTTTTATTTTTAAAAAATTGGTGGACCCCACTTAATTTATCTCACAACATAAGATAACATCTCTCCTATAGCATGAGAGAAGTAAAGCCCATTATCGAATAGTGTGATCATCATTTTTTTTGGTAATATTTTTGTAAGAAAAATAGGATAACCATTAAGTCACACCCCAATTGATGTGCATATTTAATTGTTAAATTATATAACCGAATTGCTTTGTTTTACATTTTGTTTCTGGTTTTACTTTCCACTATTTAGTAGTATAGCTTGTTATCAAATTTTCTTATTTTTTAAACTTCAATCAAAAAGCAGTTAATTAGTTGTTTGCAATAAGTGTAAACCCAATGAATGTGAGGCTTTTTTTTAGTACAAAGGAGGGGACAGAGCCAAAAGAAAAAATAAATAGAAACTAGTCAACAATGATCAGCTGGGTATCAGATCCCAGCAAAGCAAAATGTCCTTGTGGACAACTGTGGAACGTAACGAAATCCTCATGAGCGTGGGCAGCAACACCCACCAGCCAATTGGCACACTTATTTCCATCTCTGCGGGTATGGTGGAAAGAAATTTGCCACGGAAGATCACGGCATTGGTGAATACGGTGCACAAGAGCCCTGTAAGGGGAGTTCCTAAGTTCATTCTCTATAGCCTGAATAGCTAGCAGAGAGTCACTCTCGATAATTAGAGCAATAACATCCACACTCCAAGCACATTGCAGACCATTGAGAATTTCCCATAACTTAACGCACAAAGGGTTGCATATTCCTACTTTATAAGTGTAGCTAGTGATCCAGGTTCCTTTGTGGTCCCGAAGGAGACCACCACAGGAAGCCAGCTTAGAGGACTTAGAGACAGCTGCATCCACATTAAATCTTAGAACACCTTGTGGAGGAGTGATAAACCTTCAATTTATCTTATTTTATGGACTAAAATACTATGAATTATCTAGTTGAAAACTAAGGTTTAAGATGATAATTATGAACATTATCTGAATTTCATCTAATTAAATCAATTCTTGTTATTTTAAAGGATTTGTTGGAAAAAGAGGATCCAGAAGAAGATTAGATAAAGATGAGGACAACAACCAGAGGAATGAAGATCAGAACAAAGAAGATTTGATCTTATCAAGTTGTTGGAAGAGGAAGCTTAAGCCCCCAATGGAGGCTTAAGCCCCCTAAAAGCACATTCAGGCTCTGCCTCTGGGCGCTTAAGCGCCCTATAGCGCGCTTAAGCGCCCTAGAAACGCATTCAGTCTCTGTCTCTGGGCGCTTAAGCGTCCTATAGCGCGCTTAAGCGCGACACAAGCAAGAATTTCCAGCACGAGGAGCGCGCTTAAGCGCCCTCCAGCGCGCAACATGAAGAAAAGCCTACTGCCTTAGGCGGCTTAAGCGCCCAACGGGGGCTTAAGCGCCCAAGGAATATAATTTGTTCCCAATTGGCATATTCTACCAAGGATGCGAATTCTACACCTTTAAAAAGGCACCTAAGGGTCAGAACTATACACTACTTCACACTGGAAAACACCTTTAGATCCTTGGAGTCTTAGATACATGTTCGTAAGCGGCGGAGACGGATCGGAGTCAGTTCATCACTGGAGCTATTGAGGATTCACCAATCACCAATGGAGTTTGGGGAAGCTTTTCTAGTTTCTTTTATGTTTGATTTTGCCATGTCTGGCTAATTTTCTCTGTAGTTAGGGGATGATGGAACCCGATTAAATCATTATGTTATGGATTATTTGTTATGAATTCTTCTCTTTTTATATTTGAATAAATTCATCTGTGTTCAATGCTTTCTATGAGTTTGCTCCTTATGGAATGACCTTTGGGGATTGTATGGCAACAGGAATGTTGGTGCATGAACCTCTATTTGATGAATTTATCATAATCCTTGTGATCTAGGAATAGGGATAGGAATAGACACGAGGTAATTATGCAATCCTATGATCCTTGATTTTAATGCATGTTTTCTTGGGGAATAATCGGGGAACTAGAGTTCTTCCAGGATTACATAGGTTTAGGGTAACAAGGAATTGAGCCCTAATTAACGTAGACAGGATCGATTGGCAATATATTAAGAGCAGGTTCTTATCAAGTTAATTCATAACGTATTGAGGAGATCAGGGGAAGTCAGAACCCTAACTACGTTCGTTTTCTTAGTTAATTCTATCATTTATTTTTCAGTTATTTCTTTACATTCAGAACTTTAATTACATGTTATCAACTTTTTCAACATACAAACTACGTTACCTTCCTTTTTATTAGTCCAACTAAATTAGCGATAGCGAATCGGTGCTTGAGTTTAATCCTCATGGGGACGATATCTTACTTATTCACTTTATTACTTGTACGATCGGTGCACTTGCCGAAAGTAGCAACAAGTTTTTGGCGCCGTTGCCGGGGATTAATACTTCAACATTGATAGTAACTATTAATTCTTTAGATTGGACCTTATTTTCTGCAATTTTAAATTTTTGTTATTCAGTTCTTATTTTCTTTTCCGTAGTCTTTTTTCTGGTTTATGCGAGGTACCGTTGACACCGATTCCCTGCAATTCGATCCAGAAATAGAGAAGACAGAAAGGAGGAATAGGAAACGTACCAAAGCAAGAAAACAACAAGAAAAAGAAGCTTCAAGCTCTACACAACCAAGAGAGGAAGCAATGGCGGAAAACGAAATTCCACAACCACGAACGCTAGGAGATTACATGACTCCTGCTCGAGTCCCACAGACGGCAAGCATTGTTAGGCCAAATGTGGACGCTAACAACTTTGAGCTCAAACCAGCATTATTACAGCTGATCCAAAAAGATCAATTCGCTAGAGGGGGCATGGAAGACCCATATACTCATCTTGAGAACTTCCTATTATATTGTGATACTTTGAAGATGAACGGAGTATCCCGTGATGCTATCTTACTTAGACTTTTTCCATGTTCACTCAAAGAGGATGGAAGGGCATGGCTACAATCACTTCCTCAAGGAAGCATCACCACCTGGGATGATCTAGCTACAAAGTTCTTAGCCCGGTTTTTCTCAGCTTCAAAAATGGCACGACTTAAGGCCGAAATCACTTCTTTTGAACAAAAAGAAAGTGAAACTTTATATGAGGGTTGGGAAAGATTCAAAGGACTGCTTAGGAGATGTCCACAGCACGGTATTGAAGCCTGGGAGAAAGCACAAATTTTCTTCCAAGGAATGACACCAAGTACCAGAACTCTGGTAAATGCTGCAGCTGGAGGGTCATTAAAAAAGAAAACTCCAGAAGAAGCCTTGGAATTGTTAGAATCTCTTGCATCCCAAGAATTTGACAATGCTCCGGTATCACAGAAGAGAGCAAGAATCATGAAGTTAGAAGGATATGATGTCATCTTAGCCCAGAATGAACAGATTCTACAGTCTAACAAGAAACAACAACAACAATTAGATGCTCTAACAAAGCAGTTTCCTGAATTCCAGGTTTCTCCTGTTAATACTCAAGTAGCTTCTGTTAATACTTCTTCTATTACTTGTGGTATATGTACAGGTACTCACGCTACCGAGGATTGCGATTTCAACCGTGCAATTGAAACTGCTGAAGTCAATGGACTCTGGCATGATCAAAAAGCTCCAGGAAGGAATCAATATGGTAACAATCAAAACCAAGGGTGGAGGAATAAAAATCAGAATCAACACCCAGGATTCAGCTACAGTTCGAACCACCAGCTCAATCCTGTTGTACAACCACAAACTTCACAACAAAGCGGTACATCAGAGTGGGAGAAAGCATTTGCACAATTGTCAAAAACTACATCAGATTTTGTTCAAAGTACAAACACATTCAGAGAAGACACCTCGTCGTTTATGCAAGAAACCAGAGCCTCATTCCGGAATCAAGAAGCTTCCATCCGGAATTTAGAAACTCAGATCGGGCAATTGTCAAGACAGTTCACCGAAAGGTCCCCAGGCACCTTTCCAAGCAACACAGATGTTAACCCAAACGCCCACTGCAAGGCCATTACTACTCGAAGTGGGATAGTAATTGAACCAGTGATCAAGCCTTCAGTAGAGAAAAAGGCAGTAGAAAAACCTATCATTGAGAAGGAAAAGGAAATTGAGAAAGAATCTGTTGCCCAGAAAACAGTTCCTGAAAAGAAGGAGTTCAAATGGGAGAAAAAGAAAGCTCAAGAGAGACAAGAAAAGCCAATTGAACTCTCACCCTATGCAAAGATCCCATATCCGCAAAGGTTCAGAGAGGAAATCAAAAAGCAGCAATACTCTAAATTTCTTGACATATTTAAGAAGCTGCAAATCAACATTCCATTTGCTGAAGCCTTGGAGAACATGCCCAACTATGCAAAATTCATGAAAGATTTACTCTCCAGGAAGCGTAAATTGAAAGAATGTGAAACGGTGGCCTTGATGGAAGAATGCAGCGCAATAGTTCAAAAGAAGTCGCCTCCTAAACTTCAAGATCCTGGAAGTTTCAGCATTCCAATAGAAATTGGAAACATTGATGTGGGAAAGGCATTATGTGACTTAGGAGCCAGTATTAATCTTATGCCTTTATCTATGTGCAGGGCCTTAGGTATTCAGGAACTCAAGCCGACCAAGGTTTCACTACAGTTGGCCGACAGATCAATCAGGAAGCCAGATGGAGTCATTGAAGACATACTAGTAAAAATTGATAAATTTATCTTCCCTGCAGATTTTGTCATCTTGGACATGGAAGAGGATACTGAAATTCCCTTACTTTTGGGAAGACCTTTCTTAGCCACAGCAAGGGCTATGATTGATGTGGAGCAGGGAAAATTGATGCTGCGAGTTAACGATGATACTGTGACAATTGATGTCATGGAATCTATGAAACATCCATCCGGCGGGGGAGATTGCTTCAAGATAGATTTAATTAATGATGCAGTGCTAGATACAGTTGATGAAATACTCCAACCACTGATGGAATTGGAGTCAATAGAAAAAGAACTGTAGAAAAATTCTACGGAATCCACAAAAGGAGATCAAGAAGTTGAAAAATTGAAAAAGAGGGTTGATGATATTACCAAGGGAACACCAAAAGTTGATTTGAAAAAGCTGCCTCCTACTTTGAAATATGCATTTCTTGGAGATGGCAAAACATACCCAGTGATCATCAATGTTAATTTGTCAACCACCGAAAAAGAAAGATTACTGGAAGTTTTGAGAGAGCATAAAACGGATATAGGATGGTCTATTACAGATTTGAAAGGAATAAACCCATCATTTTGCACTCATAAGATATTGATGGAAAATGACATCAAACCAGTCAGACAACCACAGAGAAGGCTAAATCCGACTATGAAGGAAGTCGTGAGAAAAGAAGTCGTGAAGCTCTTGGATGCTGGGATGATCTATCCAATTTCTGATAGTGCATGGGTGAGTCCAGTACAGACAGTTCCAAAGAAAGGTGGGATCACAGTGGTACGAAATGAAGACAACGAACTGATTCCCACAAGAACTATCACCGGCTGGCGAATGTGCGTCGATTATAGGAGACTGAATGCCGCTACAAGAAAAGATCACTTTCCACTACCATTTCTAGACCAAATGTTGGAGAGACTTGCGGGACATTCATTCTACTATTTTCTAGACGGTTATTCCGGATACAATCAAATAGCAGTTGCTCCAGAAGATCAAGAAAAGACAGCATTCACCTGTCCTTATGGTGTGTTTGCATACAGACGTATGCCCTTCGGGTTGTGCAATGCACCCGCCACTTTTCAAAGGTGTATGCTATCTATGTTTTCTGATATGATTGAAAATTTTATTGAAATTTTTATGGATGATTTTTCTGTCTTCGGTTCATCTTTTGATGTTTGTTTAACTAATCTAGCTTGTGTTTTGCAAAGATGCCAAGAGAGAATTTAGTACTCAATTGGGAAAAATGCCACTTTATGGTAAGGGATGGAATAGTCCTAGGCCATAAGAGAAGGGAATCGAAGTTGATAGAGCAAAAATATCC